>CABHPR010078755.1:0-11865 GCA_902168415.1 Peromyscus melanophrys
TTTTTTTGCTTTCTAGCAAACCTTTATTTGTTCCTGTCCATCTTCTTGTACACTCAGCTTCCACAGTGTTAATATAGGCTATCTTCTTTTTCAATGAAAGTGCATCTAAGCCATTTTTTAAAAAGACAAAACTCTGACATACCTTAACTTTATGATACATATTAATTATGTTTCACTATAATGTTTAAATTACTAAAAAAAATACAAAATGGGACTAAAGTCTCCTACTTGAAGTAGTTTACAGTGTGAACACCACAGTCACAATATTAAAAAAAAATTAAAGAAAGCATATGAAAAAATTCAACCAGGCAACATAGTAGTAAAGATGTGTTGCTAGGGAGACTAGAGAAGTCTCTAGTTCTCATGGTGATGGTACCATGAGAAGGTCATCCTGGAAGTGGGAAGAAAAATATCTTAGAGGAAAAATGCAGAAGAGGTGGATAGGCATATGACAAGAAGCAGAGAGCACTTTCCAAGAGGAAACAGATGAGGGGAGTAAGGTCAACAGTGAGATCTGAGATTCTGTATCATAAGACAACAAAATCCAGCATAAGACAGTGAGTTTGCATAAAAGAAACATTTTTTTGTGGCCTTACATACGACTGAGCACCTTGTATTTGAGCCTGCAATAAAGTGGTTGGGATGATCAGAGCGGCTGATGGAATGATCCTGTAAAGGAGTTGAAGGTAACAACACAAGGAACAACTCATCAGGTAGTGAGAAATTAGTTGGGTAGGGTAGCCAAAGAAGGGCAGGGGAATGGTTTGAAATCAGGAGGAATCAACGATTTGACACATATAATCTGGTTCCTGGGATAACCTGTAGTGTTCAGATTTCTTCATATTTCCCCAAGCTGGAGACCCAACTTCAGAAAGAAGCTTCTGTAGAAGGTGGCCTGGTCGTGAGATGGATGGTCCCATGGCCAGGGCTGAGTTACAGAGAGAAGAGCAGAGAGCTGAAATCTGAACCTAGTGCCAGACAGGAGAATATCCAGGATCTTTAAAAAAATCATTTTCTAAGTCAACATACCCTTTACCTTTTGTTAAGAACATAAGCACACAGGCTTTAGAATTAAGACAGGGACTGGGAAATATTTGGCCTTACACAAGTTACTGAAGCATTTTGGATATTGTAAGAAATGTATTTTGGATTCTGAAATAGTGTTCTTTAGTTTTAAAGCCATGTGAATGTAGTATCAAACCCTGACCAACCCTTCTTTGCCCTTGACCTTTCCACAGAGACGTCGTTAGAGAAATGTTTGGGAACAAATATTGCTTCCTTTACTTACAAACTCATAAACAAACAGAAAATAGCACAGTTTTATGGAAAAAAAATAATTTAGGTTAAAAAACTTTTAAATCAACATTTTCTAACCAGTGTAAAAGTATAGAGCCTTATGAAAAGATTGAATAAATAGTGTACTGATTGTGTAGCTCTTGGGAAAATTTGTCGCACTGTGCAGTAATGAGCTCTTCCTATACTCTTTATCCCAGCAGACATAGTAGTTCATCTAAAACCTTGAGCCTTCAACCAACTGATCAAGCAGGGCACATTTTAGGCATTGTTTTCCAAGTTCAGCTTACAAACATTCTATGTGGAGTGTGACCCTCATTAGATTTATTTTAAGGAGCACAGTTATATTTTCTGAAAATGGGACTTCTGGTTAGTTTTCCACCATAGACACAGACTTAGTAACATAAAAATATTATTTCAGTGTTGGAGTACTGCTCATGATTGCAGAAAATTGATTAAATAGTTAATAAGTATGTATTACTCATGCATACTTGTCAGTTTGAGGAGATAAAGTACAATGAATTGAAGGATGAACTAATTAATTTGTTAAAAAGAAATATTCTTATGTTTTTGATTGTGAGCCTAGCCTTTAAGGGCTGAGCCATCTCTCCAGCCTGGGCAGTGGTGGCGCACACCTTTAATCCCAGCACTCGGGAGACAGAGCCAGGTGGATCTCTGTGAGTTCAAGGCAAAAAAAAAAAGAAAAAAAAGAAAAAAAGAAAAAAAAAGAAATATTCTTCACTAGTCTTGATGCCAAGTAAGTAATTTCTGTGGACACAGCACTGCAGATCCTAACAGCTACAGGTAGCTCTGACTATTCTGCCTTGCACTGCCTTTCAGAAAACAAAACAAAACACGGAAAGGCGTGGTGTGTCAGGTTTAACTAGGTAACTTATCTCCTGAGTGTGTTGCAGTGATAATGCTTGTGATCCATCCACTCATCTACCTTCCTTTGGAGGTCATTAGTGGCAGTTAATTAAGAACATGCTGAGACCAAGTCCCTCCCCTCTGTGTCAAGGCTGAGCAAGGTATCCCACCCTAGGGAATGTGTTCCAAAAAGCCATTTCACGCACCTGGGATAAGTCCTGGTTCCACTGCCCGGGGTTCCCCAAATAGATCTAGCCACATAACTATCAGAGGGCCTGGTTCAGTCTCATGCATGTTCCCCAGCTGACAGGCCAGAGTCTGTGAGCTCCCACCAGCTTGGGTGAGCTATCTTTGTGGTTTTCCCCATTGTGATCTTGACCTCACTTGCTCCTGCGATCCCTCCTCCCTCTCTTCACCAGAAGTCTAGGAGCTCAGCCCAGTGCTTGGTTGTGGATCACTGTATCTGCTTCCATCAGGTACTCCTTCAACATAGTATGCCAGACTTTGCTGACTCCCCAAGGGAGGTCTTACCCTTTCTGAGGAGTAGATGGAGGGTAGGATTGGGGGAAGTGGGGTGTGGGAGAAGGGGAACTGGGGTTGGTATGTAAAATAAAAACAACTCACTCTTTTTAATAAAAAAAATGCTGAAATTAATTAACTTGAAAATCCTACCCAAACACAGCATAGATGGTGTCAATCATCTTCAGCCTCGCCCTTTACTAAAGAGCTGTTGGCAGTGGAGAGTTGCTGGTGGAGAGAGAATCATTCTTTATTGAGGAAATGTCCACTGGTAGGTTTCCCATGCTCTTGGATGGTCTCATAGGTGTGTACAGATTTCAGAAGAGTGCCCATAGCTTTTTATTTGGATGCTGGGATCCAAACTCAAGTCCTCAAGCTTCCACAGTAGGTGCTTTACCAAGCAAGTCATCCCCCTAGCTCTACAAATTTCTTTTTAAACTACTCGCAATACACATGAGATAATAAAGACTTGTGACAAACCTCAAAATTCTCCAGTCTCTTTCTGGCTCATGTTTCATGCCCATCCCACGTTAGTTGGGCAGTTCTGCTTCATGTCACCTTGATTAATCATGTTGAAGAAGGTTTCCCTTCTCAGAGCTTTATAATTGCTGAGGGAGGGAAAGTGGAACATTGCAAACAGCAGTTTGTGGGTTTTGCTCTAAAGTAACCCAAAACTCTCTGCTGACATTTCACTGACAAATCCTGGCTCATGGACTGACAAACTTCAAGACAGTGAGGAAGGTTCTAGATAGAAGCAGAGACAATTGTCCAGAGAGTGAGGTTAATGATGAAGACATTTTATGTGTAACACTGAATTTTGATGGGGGTATATTTACCTCTCTGTTCAGTCATTGAGTAATGAATACAGATCTGGGGAAATGTTTCTAGAAACAAAAGGCTGATGTAATTTGCTACTTTTATTAGTTAGTTTGGAACGTGCTGATCCAAGAACTTGAGAGAACTTCAGTGAACTGAAGTTTATTTTGGCTCATGGATTCTGAGGATTTTAGTCATCCTGGAGAACATTATCCTGATACTTGTGGTGGGAAAAGTATGTGGCAAATATTCTTTACAAGGTGATAGATGAGAAAGTAGATAGTGAACTGGAACAAGGGGCCTGGGTGGGTATAAGCCACCCCTCCACACACACCCACACCCACACACTGATCTAGCCCTCCCAGTTAGGACTGACCTCCTAAAGGCTCTCCAACTACCCCACACAGTGCCACCAACAGAGAAACACACAATGACTACCATCAAAACACGACAGTGTCGGCTTACACTTATATATTCATGAAATATATCATAAAACAAGGTTGTAATGGGGAGCTCACAACATAAAAAATAGAATTTAAAACTACATTTTTAAAAAATCCATTACTACATTCAGATAAAATGTCTTCAAAGGTACATTTGTTTATTAGATAATCCTACTTTTACCTTCAATTTCATTTACCCACTGCAGTAATAGATTCAGTGGGGAAAATTGTGCTAAAGGCATTCTATTTTCTGTTTTATTGCAAAACTACCACGGTTTGGGAGAAGTAACTAGAGAAAGAACAAATTACCCAGATTTACAGACGATTCAAATGTCTGGCTGAAAGTATCAAGGCTATTGCTAAAAACTTGAAATGATTTTAGGGGGGAATTTAGAAGTCAAACAAATAGCAGCTTCATTTCTTAGAATGTTAGCTCTGTGGTAATTCATTTATTTTTCAGATGTATAAGAACAATTACCTGAGTAGAGTCTAAAGAAAATGTCTTGAGTCAGAGATGCTAAAAGATGTAATTTAGTGTTTACCCACCTGTCTGCATGGCCCTGTTTCTCTCTAGCTAATTTTTTCTCCTCTAAACTGGGGGTACGTCCTTATACAAGACAGTCAGGAGGATCGTCACCCTTTCCTTATTGGTGAGGGTATGTAATACTGTTAGCTTTTTGAGGTACAATACACTTTGCCAGACATTAGAGACTCACAGAGTCAAAACAGCAAGAGAGAAGGTAAATGAATGTGTAAACTAAACAGCATGTTTAAAAAGAAGCAAACAGGCAAGATCATGAGAATGAATGCCATTTAACAGGGTGGTCGTTTTCCCATCATACTCAGATAAAGCCTTGTGAGCAGCTGAGGATGCACAGATGGCGACGGTCCTGGCCAGGAAAGGCAGACTGGTAACAGGAAGCAGGAATTAGAAGGCAGACTCCACGACACGGTGCCTTGAAAGCGTTTACAGAGCATCAGGTGCAGCCATCTCCATGTTGTTGTTCTGCTTGGTAGAAAAAAAAATCCTCCTTGGATATGGGATAGCAGTTGTAGGGAGCTTCGTTCATGCTAAATAACACATTCATTATTAGAGTTTAAAATAATCATTTAAGCCTAATTGCCTGAGACATTTTAAAATAAAAACAAACAAACAAAAAACCTCGATTACAATTACCTTGCAATGTGTAATTTTGCCATATGTCATCAATGCTAAACATCCAGATAAAAATGAATATATTTACATTTGTGTAATTTTATGCATGACTTAATTGCATTACTTGTCTTTCTGAAGTAAGTTATTTAACAGCGTATTCCTTCCATCCAAAATAATATTCAGTCTAGTTACTTGATCTTAAAGAGTGGTAACCAAACTTGTTGTGTTATCTAGTTTGAGATGAACAAAATGTCTTGCTTACTAACATTTTAAGTTTGATGCCTCTTTAGGAATTAATATGTTTGCATGCTTTATGGACATTATGGAAACTCACTCTGAAGAATACCAGTGGTCACAGACCATCAAATAAGGATCTCTGAAGTATGTGGTAGTGAGGTGCCACTCATAGCTTCAGAGACACTTGTTTCAAGAACTGCTGTGATGTAGTGACCGTGACACCTGGCTCAGCATACATAAAATTAGCCTTACAGAGACCAACCCCCACTCGGCACAAGAGGCATTCTGAGAGCTGACTTCATTTGTAGAGTACTGCGTATTTGAAATCACGTTGGAGAGAATTGTTCCATTACGTTGGATTAAGAGCCCATAGTCCCATGTTCTAACAATTGACAACAATATATAGATCAAATAAAGTACCTACATGCCCACCACTGAGGAATGAATTTCAAGTAACCACAAATGATCCAGAAGACACAAAATATGAAACAAGTAGCCAAACAGAATTGTTATGCTAAGCCAATTCTGATGTATGGTTACCTAGAAAACAGTATTTCAGATAGCTTTCCTACTTTCAAGTTTGACTAGTATACATAAAGTTGATGTGTAAAACATTCTTACATTAGATTGTACTATTTAAAGCGAATGTATGTATGCATAAGATATGTAAATGCATTAAATGTTTCCAGTGTGGTAAGGCTCTTAGGATAACCTTCTCATTTCTAGACTGCTTAACCTTAGCCACTTTCTTTTATGGTGTTTTCTGGTTCACATCCAGGAGCATTTTCTTCTGGGAAGATGCTGTAAGAAGGGGAAAGGGAAAGGGCACCAATAAAAGAACAACTAAGAAAGTTTGTTTCTACCATATCACTGAGTTCTCAATTGCCCTGCACCTCTTGAATGTATATTTTCTTTAGCTTTAAACAAACATTTTTCAAGTTATTTGGAAACTAAATTTAAATATTTATACAGCAGTTCCTTCAGGTTCCAAGAAATAACAGTGGCGACTCCCTTGGCTGGCTTCAGCTACTCATGTACATTCATCTAGAAGCCAAAAAGGACACAAGCTTCCCTCAGTCTCCCTTAGGCACAGTCACATGACAAAATGTGAGATTTATGACCGTGAGTCATCATGAAATTTTATGGTCCAACCCTTCTAATAAAGGTGTATTTTCTGCAGGCTCATAATATCTAAGTGCTGAAAATCAGTATCAGGTGTGTATGGTTGAGCAGAATATTAAAAGATACTATCATAACATTTTCAATTACTCAAAAGAAAGCCACATTTTCTGTATAAACTTATATCTAGGATCACGTCAGCTTTCAAATATGGTAAGCAATTGGCTTATAATTAAAATATAAAGGAGGACCCAATGATGACTTAAGTGCCTGCACAAAACAGCCTATCCTGGAATGTCTGACTCTTCAGCTGCCCTGGAAACTGCGCTATGACTTGTTTTTTTTATATTATTTCACAATTAAAAACAATTTGTTGTTTTTCACTACTACATATATTGAATTTCCAAAGTATAAAACAGTAATATATTTTTCTCTGAGTATCCCAAGTTCATTTCAGCAATTTTAGAGGACAGAATGAGAGGGAAAATTAAAATCACCAAAAGATGATTATTATTAATAGTCTAGCATATTTCATTCTAGTTTTTTAAATTAGTTTTTAAAGTAATTCAACTTGCTTAAACATTACAAAGGTACAATTCCCATTCACGTTTATACTGTGTATGACCATGGTACAATTAAAAAAGGAAAGAAATCAATCAACCTTGGTGCAATGCTGTTGATTCAGCTGCGGCTTTTCTTTAGATTGTACTGGTTTTCTCTGTGCCCTCTTCTGTTACATGATTCCATTCAGGACCTCATGCTATATCGACTTATCCTGGTTCCATGATGTCCTCTAATGGACACTGAATAATTTGGAGGAGTACTGATGGGAAACTTCAAATAACTTTCACAATTTTGGTGGTATTTGATATTTTATCAGTAGACAGTCATTTAATACCATGCACTTTGATAATCATTTTGTACATGGGGTATGCCCTCAGTATATCATAACAGGAAGTACACAATGTCAATATATCCAATTATTGCTCATATTACCCTACATTACTTTGTAAGTAGAGGATATCAGATCTCTCTACTCCAAGATTTCTGATTTTGAAGTTTAAATAATAAATATTTTAGAAGAAGGCACTTTTTAATGAACAGATTCTGTTTCTACACAAACCTTCACCCACGAATTTTAGTACCCATCTGTTTTTCTTGAATGAAAAATTTTACTATAGTGTTTTATGATAATTAATATTTAGCCTTTATTTACTTTATTTACTGGTTGGAATCTTGTTCTAAAAGAAGATCATCTATTCTCCTTCAGTTATCCCTGAAATGGACCTATAATATTTAAAATAGATATATTAATATTTTAAAAATTGATTGATATGCTGGTTAATCTTGACTGTCAACTTGATAAGATTTAGAAACTATTAAAAAACAATTACCTACGAAATTTTTTTCTTTAGAGTCAGCACCCAAAAGCCAAACTTTCTGTGATCCAAAGGGCCAAGCTCAATTCTGAGCTGGAACCAGAATGTGGCAACATTGTCCATATGGTACTGTTGTTTTAAGCATGAAAGACAAGATTGGGGACTTTATGGAGTTTTCTGCACCATGGTTCCAGAAAGCAACTGAAAACACTCAATGTCTGGAAAGACCAGTGTCCTGGCATGGAGGCCTTAGATATTGTGCAGGCAAAGCCTAAGTGGAGGCCCCAGTGTGTGTCAGATGTGAGGACCATTGAACATCTGCCTAGGAAAAGCTGCAGAATTGGAGTGGAATAGTCCAAAGAGAGGCTCTGGATGCTTCAGGCAGCAAAGCTGGAGGAGATGAGTGAGCCTTTGTAACCCCAAAAAATTCCATCATGAGCCCAGGTGCTGGTCATGCAGCTGAAGAATTTGGTGTTTCCCTCCTAAGCTCTGGTCCCACTTTGTGCCCTAGTTTCCTTTCTGTGGCTGTGGAAAAGCATCCTGGTAACAAGCAGTTTTGGGGGAAATAGTTTGCTTACAATTTCAAGTTACAGTCCATCACTTTAGAAAAGTCAAGGCAGAAACTCAGTCATCCAGTCACAGCCTGTTCAGTCAATTGCAAAGCGAGAACAAATACATCCTTGCTTGGTGGCTTGCCGCTTCTGCTCATCTAGCATTCTTTACACATTTGATTCAGAGCACATGAAATGCTACCTTTAATATTCAGGGTGGGTCTTTCTGAATCAATTGGTAGTCAAGATAATCCCCTACAGACATGCCTGCAGGCCAACCTGATGTAGATATTTCTCCACTGGATTTTCTTTCCCAGTGATTCTAGGTTGTGACAAATTGACACTATAACTAACCATCGAATCTTGGTTTCCTGCTATGCTGTTTCATTATCTATTGGAGTGTTAACCTTGCTTTTGATTTTACAAGGACTCATATTTAATATATTTCCTCAAGTTTCAAGTGAAACTTGGACCTTGGTCTTTAAAACAGTGTTGGAATTATTAATGAGTATGAGGACTTTTAAAGTTGGGTTGAATGCATTTCACACTATGGAATGGCCATGAGCCTATGAAGACAAAGGGTGGAAAGAGATGACTTAAAAGTGATGTGTATGGGTGTCAAGTTGAGGTTTAGAGTTGTGATCTAGATTAAATTAATTGCAGTGGAAAAACCTACCCTAAATGCCGGTGGTTCCATTCCATATTCTGGAGTCCTGGACTGAAAATAAAGGAAAAAGCAAGATAAACCTAAGCATTCTTTCTTCTCTGCTTCCTGGTCGCAGATAAACTGTTGTCAGTTGCTTCAAGTACCTACCACCTTCTCTTTCCCACAATGATGGACTGTACCATCCAACTATGAGCCGAAACAAACTCTTCCACTCTAAGTTAGTTAGTTTTGCTGTGTATTTTAACACAGCAATTAGAGAGTGACCAACCGATACAGTTCGAGAATCCCTTATTACTCAAGTGTGTATTTATCTCATTCTGGTTTATAGATATTTGTTTCATTCTTTGGACTATAATTCCATCCATTTTTCTTTATTTAATAAATTATGACATTTCCTATCACCTGAAACACAGCTTGCCCATTAGCTCTCCTTTATTCTAGTTTTTGACACTGAGATCTTTACTAGTTGGTTCTTCTGTGTTTTTTGACATTTTTCCATCTGTTTTCAAGTATCAACTCATTTTCTGTCACTACAAAAAAAAAGTATCCATTTTTTTCATCTTGCTTATTTTATGTGCTAACTCTGAATCAACTATTCTTCCAAGAAGCCCTGGTATCTTTCACAAGAATGGTCCTACAAATCAAGATCTATGTGGTAGTTCTATTATTGCTTCCGGAGTGTCACTACTTAAGACTCCTCACAATAAACCTCAAGAATATATGTATATGTGTTAGCCCGTGTATACTCCCCTAAACCTCTCTCCCCACTCAATCCATAAGGACACTTCTGATCTTAGCACAATACTAAAGCCTTCATTTTAGGCACCTCTCTTCCCACATTTGTAACTTTTTCATATTTCAGGCACTGAGAAAACTGGTTTTCCTGGTCTTCTAGCACATATTTCATTTCTTAACCCCAGCATGCAAAGAAAATGGTAGCTAAAATATGAATCCATTCTTGTGTGAGAAACATATTTACTGTGTAAAATACATTATTTGTAATTTCTCTTTATTCAGAGCACTGTTTTCCAAAGTAGGTTAGGTTATTTTTTTCCTTTTATACCTCCTCCAGTGTTGTATTATTCATTTGTAATAGTAATAATAATAATTTTCTACAATTTCTACTCCATTTGGCCTTGTTCCTGAAGCTGAATTTTTTTTTAGGTAAATCACATAATGTACAAATAACTTTTTCTAGATTGGAGCTCCGAAGATTTTTGACAAATACCTAGTTTATGTCCCTCACCACAGTGATAATGTAGAACACACACGTACCCTTCATGTCCATCCTCTATAAAAAGCTAAGAGTCTGCAACACTCCCTAGAGCAGTCTCACTAAAACAATAACAATAACAACCATAGTGTTTTATAAAAATGTCTCTGATTGGCTTTACTTGTTTTTCTGCTTCCTTAAGATAAGATTTGCAAGGCTTTCTGGCAGTAGGAAGTTTATGGCATCTTTAGAGGTGTCTGAAGTTGCTTCTTCTATATTGTGGATAATTTTTAATCCCACATGTGAAACATTGATACCAGTGGCAGTCATGGCTGCACATGGCTCAGGGCTTTTGATCTGTTAGCCACACCTCAAATAGCTGTGTGTCAAATGACTTCTTGGTTCTTGGAACCTAAAGGAAATAATCAGACATTTTCGTGGCCATTTTACTGTTGATATGACTTGATTCTGGAGCCAAATTTCCACTTTTAAATGCTTGGAAGGACTAATGAATTTAGATCATTTAAAACTTCAAAGCAAACAGATTAGACCCAGTAAGACTTCCTTGTGCAGGGTAGTTTTGAGTGTCCTCCCTCTAGAATCTATAATTTCCCTCACAAAATTGTTAAGGACAAATGGTAAAGAAAAAAATAAAAATGGTGGTGTTTTAGAGAAAGTGTTGAAGATGCTTAAAATAAACTAGAAGTATTCAGTCTTGGCTACACAAAGGGGTTCTTATATTACACCAGTGAAAAGGGCTTCCCACCTCACTGGAAACTCTCTTTTCTGCCAGACACAAAGATAGAAGATAAAGAGATAAGCAGAAATGGAATAGAAAGAGCTTGCATTTAATCAATCACCCTTGATTGATCACCCTTCCATCATTACCCATTAAATGACATTAAGAAAGTTACTTAATATCTCTGTTTCTCTATTCCCCATCTAGAAACATATACACTCCTCACAGGCTGATATTAGGATCAAATCAAAAAGTTCCCATAAAAAATGCATGCCACATAAAAGTTTTCTATTAATGCCAATTAAATCAGAAGATAACCATGGTCCAACATTTTGCATTTAAGCCAACATCAGCAATAGCGTTTTACACTTATTGGTTTCGTCACCTGACTACATAGGCACTACTAGAAATGTTACAATGCATTCCCCATGGATGGCGACTCAAACTTCAGAGCTAACCTTTCTCAAGTCGTCACATGTGAGCAGAATGACATGTGACTTTCACAGCAGAATTTTGCAAAATATTTGGTGAAGACGTTCATTCTCCATGTAGGATGGAACACAACCTAAACATAATGCTTCCTATGAAGCCCTAGCTGTGAAAGCCTCTAGAGGAAATTTTGTTTTTACTCCTCTATTTCCATCCAGTTGCCTTTTATTTAATTCCAGCTACTGGTGAGAGTAACAGAATATCAACATGATTCATTTCCTAAAATATTTATCGGCTCCTTTGGAGGCAGCTTGTTTCAAGGACTGTTTCAAAATAATTAAAACTTTCTTAGTTAAGTCTTATTAACAATGAATCTATATCATTAATAAAATCTTACATTTCTTGCCTTGGCTACATTATGATAGCTCTAAAGCTTA
>CABHPR010078765.1:0-15402 GCA_902168415.1 Peromyscus melanophrys
GCGTGCAGGGCCCCGCCGCCGCCATGTCTGGCTCGTTCGATCTCTCGGTGCAAGATCTCAACGACCTGCTCTCGGACGGCAGCGGCTGCTACAGCCTCCCGAGCCAGCCCTGCAACGAGGTCGTCCCGAGGGTCTACGTGGGCAACGCGTGAGTCTCCCGGAGGGCCGACTCGGCAGCAGCTCCCCGGGCGCCCCGCCCACTCGGGGGCTGGAGTGGGGTCCAAGGGCGTGGATGGGGGCGGGGGAACCTGGGTGCGGTCCCCGACCTAAGAGCAGGAACGGGAGGGGGAGGGCTGGGGACCGGGCTGGAGTCGACACCCACTCCCCGCGCGTGAAGCCGAAGAGCTGGTCCCTGCATGCCCTGAGACCCCAAGGTGCCCGGCCCTGCCCTCGGCCATCACCCACTCTGGCTTCGGCTTAGGCGGGTCGAGGCTACCACGTTCTCTTAACAGGTGGCAGGGCTGTCTCTTGGCCGCGCGTCATGTGACAGCTGCCTAGCTCTGCAGTGAGGTCACCGTGGAATGTCTGCCTTCGTTGCCATGGCAACGGGATGACGTTACAATCTGGGTGTGGAGCTTTTCCTGTCGGTGTCAGGAAATCCAAATACTCTAAAATACCCTAAAATAGGAAGTAGCTGAGCCATGGCTTTCCTGGCTTCTCCAGATACGGTTTGACTTAGATGGGATAGATCATTTAAATGTTAAACTCCATAGAAGACCTGAGCCATCGGAAAATTCCTCTTAATCGCACCGCCAGTAAAGGTGCATATTATTGATCTCTTATGCGTCCTTCAAAAAAAATTTTTTAGTCATACTATTAATAAGAATTTCTCAGCAGTGGGAGAGATTCAGTGTTAACACCGACGGAAAGGCTGGCGTGACCCACATTGGGGGAAGGCCCATGCTGGATTTTCACGAGTGTGAAGACCCATTTATCAAAGTCATAAGCTCCGTGGGTCCAGTTCAAGGACTACTTTTCAAAACTGATAACCAAGCGTTCCTCTCATATTCACACAGTAGGAAGTGGTGACCTGGGGTGGTTGAGGGGTGTGAGGACTTTTCAATGTCTTACATGTGTGTGTTTCCTGTCCTGCACCTAGGACCTGCAGTGGAACCAGAGGGGATTCACATGGCAGGTCCCAGACACTTGGGGACAGCTTGCATGCACTGCATCACTCATTCCATCTGGAGCACCTACTGTGTGTCACACACCACATGACGTTCATTCACTAGTAATGGCGGTGGTAATGATAATGGTGTATTTATTGACTGTTGGATTGGTGTTAGGGAAAGGAGATGTATGGGCACACTGTTCTGTGTTCTGTCAGCATTGGGAATGGCTGAACAGACTCACAGGGTCAGTCTTGAGGCTCAGTCACTGCAAAGTCCTAGGGAACCCCTCCCTACCCCAACTACCCAAGTAGCCAGGAGTCTTGACAGTCTGGGGAACCTGCTTCCTGGGGGACAGTATGCTGCAATTGTCTGTAGCAGCTTCTCTGGGCTGGTGGCCCCACAGTGGCAGGTGTGACGGCTGCCATGGGAAACACATTCTTTGCCCTCTATGCAAATCTGACCTTGATGTGGGGGGTGCAGAGCTGGGAGGATCCACTGTGTACCTAGTGCCAAGAACTGGGCTTCCTCACCCATCTGGAAGCTCCTGGACAAAAGGCTTCAGCCACTTCCTCTCAGGGCAGTGAGGGAGTCCATGTGAGCTGCATTTCCGATCTCTGGGTTTTTATAGGTGGTGTGGGGGTGTGAGGAGCAGAGGCAGGTAGAAGGTAGAGCATGGCTGAATGTCTGGAGAAAGCTTGCCTCCCAGCTCTGACTCAGCAGCCTATGTGAGCACGTGTGTTTCCCCTGCCTGTCCTATCCTGCAGGGTTTCAGCTCTGTTCACTGGGGACAGTCCTGTCCTCTCTTTCCGGCTGCCCTAACAGGCAGACAGGACCATGCAGGAGACATCGCTTTGTCAAGTGCAAACTCCTGCTTACATTGGGATGTTGAGAGGAAGTGAAGGAGGACGTCTCTGACCATTCAGTCAAGATACCTTCTAACTCCCATCATTTGGGGGGGGGGCACTACTTGCTCCTTAAGTGCTAAGCCATTCCAGAAAGCCCCAGAAATGTAGCCAATAAAGTATGGCAGGACTGCTCTTTCAGGGAACCTGTCATATTTCATAGGACAGTTTCAGTCTTCACTCATTCACCATACATTTGTTCAATACCGTGAGTCAGGCACAGTAGTAGGTACTGAGGGGACAGACCACTCAAGGGACTCACAGACTGAAGCCCTGAACAGATATCATGGGATATAAACACCACAGAGTCAAGCTCTGTCAAGAGAACAGCCCCCTTTAACACCCAGGACTACCCCAAGTTGGCACTGTTATCCCCATTTAACAGAGAGGAAAACTGAGGCACAGAAAGGTTAAGTGGCTTGCTTAAGGTTGCCTGGCTGGTAAATGGCAGGGCTGGGTTCAGACTCCAGGGTCTATATTTCTTTTGTTTTGTTATTTGAATCTGGGCTAGCCTCAAACTCCTGATCCTTTTCCCATGGCCTCCTGAGTGCTAGAATCACAGGTCTGTGCTACTGTGCGTGACGATAGCTTGTCTGTCCCATCATCGCAATATAGGAACTGTGATGCCACACACACGAAGGAGCTGGGGAAACCCCACAGAGGCGATACCTACACAGAGGTAGCGGAGGAGGGAACAGCATGGGCCTGGAACCACAAGTCTATTTGGGGAAGCTGCCGGTAACTGGATATGGCTGGGGTGAGGGGAGAGGTCATGAGATGAGGCAGGAGGAGGCACAGGGGACAGCAGGTACAGTCGCCTTGCTTTGCCAAGAGGCTCAGGTTCTTCCTCACGCAGGGCTGCCTCTTCATTTTCTGCCACTGCTTCTCCTCCAGGTCTGTGGCTCAGGACATCTCCCAGCTGCAGAAATTGGGCATCACCCACGTCCTGAATGCTGCCGAGGGCAGGTCCTTCATGCACGTCAACACCAATGCCAACTTTTACAAGGATTCCGGCATCATCTACTTGGGCATCAAGGCCAATGACACGCAGGAGTTCAACCTCAGCGCCTACTTTGAAAGGGCCGCGGACTTCATTGACCAGGCCTTGGCGTACAATAACGGTAAGGGACCTACAGCCAGGACCCATCGGAGGTGGCTTTGGCTTGGGCTGACCTAGAAAGCAGACCTCATCAGCTCTCCCTCTGCACGTTCTGTCGTTTCCTGTCCCCTGTGGCGATGACTGAGGACTTTAAGACTCTCTTTGCCTGGCAACTCCAGTGGCCCCACATTACACAAGCAATTCGACTCTTCACACAGCGGCAGCACCAGGGTCCTTGCCTTTAGTTTGACTTGGGCAGAGGGTGGTTTCCTGCCCCTTACCCCCAACTCAGATACCTGTGAGAATGACAAAGGCTTACTAATGTCGGATGGAAAGTCCTGAAGTGAAGGAACGCTGAGGCTGGTTGATTCAGTAGCTCAATGGATCTGGTCGCCACAGCTTATTTTAGTTACATTTATATGGCGGCGACCAGAATAACCGAGAGAACAGCTTGGAGGAGGAAAGATTTTCAGTTTATGCCATCAAGGGTCTTCGGGCTGTGGGGAGCTGGTCCTGTGTGTACAAAGTGTCAGGACAGTGGAAGTGTGTGAAAGAGGACGCCCTTTACCTCACAACAGACAGGACACAGGCAGAGGCAGAGTGGGGAAGTGAGTGTGGGTCAGCTGTACCCTTCCAACGCAAGCCCTCCGGGACCTGCTTCTTCCAAAGAGGCTCCACTTGAAAAAGTTTCCAGAAATATTCCAAAGTAGTGCCACCAACTAGGAATTAAGTGTTCTATGTGTGAGTTTATGGGGACCATTGCATAGAGTGTATGTAGTCCATAGAAAAAGGATGATATTTCAGACATACACAGTGCAGCAATTAAGTATCAATGCCTCTTTCCTTTTGATTTAGTGTGCCCATTTGTGTATGTGTGTATGTGTGCGTGTGTGTGCGCGCGCGCGTGTGCATGTGTATGGGTGCATGCATGGCTATGCATGTGCGTGCCTGTGTTCGTGCAAGTGCTTGTACATGTGTATGTCTCTATGTATGCATATGCACATGTTTGCACATGAAAGCCAGAGGTTGATACTAAACGTGTCTTCATCGCTCTCCACCTTAGAGACAGGATCGCTCCCTGATCCTGGATCTCTGATTCATCTAGGCTGCTGGCCAGTGAGCTCCAGGGATCCACTTTTCTTTACCTCCCTAGGCCTGGGACTACAGGTGTTGCTGCTGTGCCAGGCCTTTATGTGGGTGCTAGGGATCTGAACTTAGGCACTGCTGTTTGAACAGCCTAAAGACTATGTCGTAGCCCCAGCCCATTTCTTTTAAGAAAGAGTAAATGAACCATTCCCCAGAATTCCCCCAGTGGGGCTTTCCTACCCTTTTCTTGACTAGGCACGCATGAGTGGCCGGCCACCTCACCAGGGGAATGAGCGGCCGTGACCAGCTGAGGGTCCGCAGCCTAGAGATCCCAGGTTAAATCTTCCTGCCACTCAGTCCATGCAGCTGCCGACAGAAAGGGGGGCTGAAGGAGGGCTGCCTAATGACCAGACAAGACATCAGAGGGTTGAGAAGTCCTAGAAGGCCGCAGGGCAGAGGTCAGCAGACTGGCTCCCCGGGCTCTTCCCATCACATCTTCCTCCTCTGAAGGGAAGAGATGACCCACTGCAGATGTGACTGGCCTTATAGGTGTATCTGTACACAAATATAGGTCAGGACAGTGGAAGCGTGTGAAAGAGGACACCCCTTACCTCACAGCAGACAGGACACCCATACATACACTATGCATAGGTGCTTCCTGGCCCAGCAGCTTCCCCATCCCAAGTGATTCTCAAAGACAGCTCCTATTCACGGGAAGCTCAGCACATATTCTGGGCTTGCAGAAGTTCTGTTGGCTCGGAAAACTTCAGACTTTAAAGGCCAGGGCCTTATGGTCCCTCATGGTCCCTGTCACACCAGCCCCGGTGCCCTTCCCCCGAAGCTGTTCTGTGCTTCTCACTCTGGAGAGATGGAGAATGTGGCTCAGTTAGTTAGGGGAGTGGGCGTTGCCATCTCCACATAGCAGCAGTTGGTCATATGTTCAGGGAACTCTGGAGCATTCTGCCTTTATTTCCTCTTTCCAGACAACAGGGAATGTGCACGGGCTTGTTTTGACCTCTTGCTTTGGTATGAACCAAATCTTTGGCCTGGAATGTTTTCTGCCAGTTTCTCCCCATTCTCTGGCAAACCCTGCCTCATACCTTTACCACTGGGCATTGTCTTGTCCTCTCTTTTATGAAGCCTGCCCCCAGACTGGTCCGTGGGGACCAGTGGTGTCCCTGATCTTGCTCCAGCACTTGATGTAGCACTGGGTACATTCTACAGTGGGTCCCTGTAGGTAATTGCTGACCAAGCAGAATGCATCCCAAGGCTTCGGTGCCTTGTAGATATACTACTCAAATGGAGTGGATACTGGCCTCCAGCCACTTGCAGGACTCTGGGGAACAGGAATCCATTCCTAAGAAAGCCAGGAGCTGGAGGCTGGGGAGGTATTTCAGCAGGTAAAGCAAGTACTTGGTGCCCAACCATGAAGACCAGAGTTTGGATTTCCAGAACACACATCAAATCTGAGTGGGCCACATTGTCTGTTTGTAATCCCGGCACTCAGGAGGCAGATACAGGGGATCCTCAGAGCAAGCTGATTAGCCAAACTAGCAAAACACCAAGCTCTGGGCTTGTGAGAGATCCTGCCTTAGTACACAAGAGAGAGAATAAATAATTGAAGAAGACACTAGATGTCAACCTTGAGCCTCCACACGCATGTATGGACACATATATGCACTCACACATATGTGAACAGGCATACACACTCAGGCATATCACACACATGATTAGAGAGAGAGAAAGAGAGAGAGAGAGGCAGGAACGTGGGGGGACACCCATCTCCTGATGTAGGAGGATCTCGGGAAATAGAGGAGCAATTGGGGGTAAGCATGATGGGTGCAGAGAAGATGCTGTTAATTCTGGGTCCAAAGTTTCCTTCCAAATAATGCCTGTGAGGAAGTGTAGATGGTGGCCGTTCACTCACTCAGCAACAGAGGATGCTCAGGGATGCTGGAAATGGCAGAGCATCCAAATCCCAGTACCACAACCCTTGATTTGGAAGAATGCACTCTTCAGAAGGAGAGGGGATCTGTATGTGGCCAGCAGAGTCACAGGTGCTTGGGGCCCCTGGGGGACACCCAGTACTGGTGATGTTTATTGAGTGCTCTTGTGTGCCAGGCACTAGGCTGGGGCTTTGTCTCTGCCTCTGTTTTGTTTTGTCTTTGAGACAGAGTCTTGCTATGTACCCTGACAATCTTGGAACTCAACCCCAGGGGTGGGGGTGGCAGTGGGCCTCAGAAGCCACGCTTCCGAGACTAGCTTCCATCCTGCGGATGATGACAAGTCAGAGTGGTGTTTCTGGAAGATTTTCTAGCTTCCGGGAGGAGTGCATGTGGATTGGCAGTGAGTGGCAAGGGTAGAGGGTGAGCTCCATTTGTAGGAGGAGAGGCTGGGGAGGCCCACGTGAGAGACGGCAAGCGTGTGAGTTGAGTACTGTGTGGGGAGTCTGCTAAAGAGAGAAGCTGGGCTTTGGCCCCTCCTGGGGGCGGGAGGGGGGGCTCCCTGCAATGTGATGGGACTTTTCTGCCAATGACCTTTGGCCCCTCCTTCCCTCCCTTCCCCCCCATCATTGCTTTCCTGGCCCTGAGGAATTCTGAGTTTACATTTCACTGGTGATGAAAGAATGAAGCAGACAGAAACAGAAGCCGTGAGTGTGGCAACGGGAATGGCGTAGAGTCTGCAGGAAGCAGGCAGGAGAGGCTGAGGGCAAAGGGGAATGCTGGGAAAGAGGAGGATGGGATGACAGACTGAGGGCAATTTGGGGGAGCCACAAGAGGATGTGTGTGTGTGTGTGTGTGTGTGTGTGTGTGTGTGTGTGTGTGTGTGGTTTGTATTTGTACTGGAAATTCATTCTTTTTAAAAATATTTCCTTTTTACATGCATGTGTGTGCCTGCATGAGCTTATCGGCAGTGTGTGTGTGTGTGTGTGTGTGTGTGTGTGTGTGTGTGTGTGTGTGTGTATGTAGGAGCTCTCAGAAGCCAGAAGAGGGCATCTGTCCCCTGGAACTGCAGTTACAGATGGTTGTGAGCTAACATGTTTGCTGGGAACCGAACCCAGGACCTATGCAAGAGCAGGAAGTGCTGGTGACTGCTGAGCCATCTCTCCAGCCCTGAAATCCATTCTTTTAAAATGTGCTTTGCAGAGATATAGTTGGCATTCAGGAATGTGTATGTACGTATTAAACGTGACCGTCATTAACATTTTGACATAAACAGAGCCATCAAGCCGTCACTACAACCAAGAGAGCGAATGTGTCCATCGCCCCCACAGTTTTTGGCGCCCTGTGCACCGACTCCTGTCCCTTCCACCTTCCGTTCGCAAGCACCTCTGGGTCTGCTTTCTGTCACCAGAGACCAGTGTGCATTTCGCAGATTTTTATGTTCACAGAATCACACAGCATGCACTCTTTTTTGGTCTGGTCTCTTTCACTCTGAATATTTGAGCTTTTCTATGCTATTACATACACCTATAGAACGGTGTTTTTAAAGCATATTTTTATTTTTATTTATTTGTGTGAGTGTATTTACCACATGTGTGCAGGTACCCATAGAGGCCGGAAAAAGTCATGGACTCCCTTGGAGTTGGAGTAACAGGTGGCTATGAGCTGCCTAGTATGGGTGTTGGGAACCAAACTTGGATCTAGAACAAGTGCTTTTAACTGCTGAGTCATTTCTCCCAGTGCCTCCTGACAAGGGTCACATGTGTGGACACACACGGCATACCTTATTTATCTGATTGTATACATTGTTTAGTTCTAAAACAGAGTAATGCCATCCTCCTGCCTCAGCCTCCTGAGTGCCAGGACTCCAGGCATGTGGCACCATACCTGGTTTCATGGTTCACTCTTGACTGAAGGATAAAATTCCTATAGAGAAGGCCGATGTCACAAAGTAGGCCGTTCAGTGAACGACAGACACCCGTGTACCAACCCCCAGTTCAAGAAACAGGACACAACCAGCACCACAGAAAGCCTGCTCCGTGCTCCCTCCCAGCTCCGTGTTCCCCCAGGTTACCACTGTTCAGGCTTCTAAGAGCGTGGTTTAGTTGGGCCTCTTTTCTGTTCTGTGGAACCCTATTACATTTTTGTGCTTCATACATGTTCTTTCTGGTGGATTGCATATTTAGTGATTGTGTGTGTGTTTGTGTGTGTGTGCGCGCGTGCGAGTCCAATCATGTGGGTCCCAGGGATTGAACTCAGGTCATCAGGCTTGGCAGCAAATGCCTTTACCTACTGGGCCATCTTTTTTTTTTTTTTTTTTTTTTTTTTTTTTTTTTTTTTTTTTTGAGTCAGAGTCCATTCTGTAGCCTAAGATAACTTTGAACTTCCGGTGACTCACCTGCCTCAGGCTCTTACAGTATTGGGAGGATTACAGATGTGTACCACCACATCTGACTAGATCATTAATTCTTTGTTATTTATTTAATCACGCACATATATGCATATACATTGGGGGTGAAGGGGTGACGGTACTGGGCATGTGTGTGGAGGTCAGAGAGCAACTTACAGAAAGTTCTCTCTACCATGTGGATTCCAGGATTTGAACTCAAGTCATTAGTTTGGCATCAAGCTCCTCTACCCACTGAGCCCTCTCACTGGCCCTACCTTGATCATTAATTCTTTTTAAAAAGACTCTTATTATTTACCCATTCTACTGTCGATAGTCTTTGGGAATTTCCACCTGGGGGCCACTGTAGTGGTTCTAAGATGTAAGAACACCAAGGGCTGTGTCTTTCAGTGAAGGTGTCTGGGTTGGAGTACCACTGCTGGGCAGTAGGGGGCACAGGTGTTCAACTTGAGTGGATGGTGCCAGTTTTCCATGGGGGAGGGGCCGCTTCACACCCTGCCTTCCCTAGTGATAGGGAAGAGTCCTGGTTGCTTCACTTCTCTCCCTGATCAGCCATTGGGTCTTTCATTCTTATTTTGTGGCCATTCAGGGTGGGACACGGTGGCATGGCGATATGCTCTTTACTGGTTGGATGGGAGAATTTCAGAATTGCAGTGTTTGGGCTTCCCCAGTTACCACATCTCCCCCGTTTCTCGCAGGCCGGGTGCTTGTCCACTGCCGTGAGGGGTACAGCCGCTCCCCAACGCTAGTCATCGCCTACCTCATGTTGCGGCAGAAGATGGACGTCAAATCTGCTCTCAGCATCGTGAGGCAGAATCGTGAGATCGGCCCCAATGACGGTTTCCTGGCCCAACTCTGCCAGCTCAATGACAGACTAGTCAAGGAGGGGAAGGTGAAACTCTAGGGTGCCCAAAGCCCCTTCTGCAGAGGTCTGACTGCCATGCTTAGGAAACACAGTGTACCCTGTTCCCAGTGTCACAAGGCACTTGCCCATGTCTGTCCCATTGTGGCCCGGGGCTGCTCCACCCTTAGGGAGCATATGAAGAAGCTTGCTAAGGAGGCCATTCTTGCTCCTTGGCTGTCCTTGCCTGTAGTCTATGTCCTTTCTCTGAGGTGGGGGCTCAGGGAGGAAGCCTGTGGCATAGATACATCTCAGTGACCCAGGGCAGGAGGCCTATGAGGGTGTAAGGCCCTAAGACTCTCACAGGCGCTCCTCATGGCCCCCCTCCCCTACCTGGGTTCCCCTGAGTGGTCTAGCATGGTGACCCTGGTAAAGGATCTATGCAAACACAGGCTTTGCTCTCCCCACGTCTGTCAGTCACTGGTCCTCACAGCCCACTGGTCCTCACAGCCCACCACACCCTCTTAGGCAGAGGCATGATATGAGTTCTGAAGCAGGGTGGAGATAGGTTATTAGTGGCTGAATTTCCACGAAGAGGCTGTGTTTTAATTATTTCCTTAGAATTAAAGATATTATACGGGGGCCCTTGGGTAGGCAGATCTGTTTTTCCTGGAGGGCTCTCCCGATTCTTTGGGATGTTTAGAGTGTGCCTCTTTGGGGATCTTACGTTCCATATCTGCTGCTTTGGTGCCTTCTCTGTGGATGGCTCTGTTCTTTTGCTTGTTAGAAGAGCGATGCCTTGGGCAGGGTTTTATTTCTCTTTTTTAGAATACAGGGTGTTGAGGTCCGGCCTATTAAAAACAAAAACAAAAAAAACAAACCCACCATTTGGAGAATTGCAAGGGTTTTATCCCGAATTATAGTGTGGGTGAGTCCAAGCGATCATACTAACTGCTTTTCATCCTGGTTGCTATTCTAAGACCAGAAGGAGGAAGTCGCCCAATTACAGCTCCTGTGCATGGGTGTGTGCATGGGTGTGAAGTGGTGGTGGTGGGGGGGTGCTGTCCCCTCAGGGACAGAAGGGGAATGAAGAGTCCCTGTGCTCACCCTGCCCATTTATGGGTGGTTCTGATGGAGTGACCCTCTGGGCAGAAATGAGACTCGCTGTGTCATGCCGGCAGATCTCTCCTTTATTGGAGAGAGAACAAACGAAGAATGACCTTGTAAAGGACTTTGTAAGGATGGTTTGGAAACACGCTGGACCTTACGTGTGTACACATTTGCCAGAGAGTGAACACAGTCTTCTTGGGACTTGTTCTTGTTGCTCTGTGTGTATCCAGGGTCACACAGAGCAGAGGGGTGGCACTCAGCCACCACCCCAGCACCTAGCGCATAGGCATCTTATAAAAGCCTGTTTTTAGGCGACCTGGAGCTGTGGGGCTGCCCAGTGTGTATAGAGTGTTGTTGTCACGGGGCCCCTGGGTCCCAGCAGCCTGTATGACTGCTTGTAGGATGTCTTGCCGGAGTTTGCCAAGAACTCTTACTTGGAGGGAGAGAAATATCAGGGATTTTTGTTGAATGTTTCAAATTCAGCTTTAAATGGAAACCTCGGCCATGTTGACCGTGAAGGTGGGGAATGTGCCTTTTTCAGAACTGCTGAGGAGCGTCTGGCAGGAGCCTGGAGAAGCAGGTGCATCTTAGGGCCTGACTCCTGGAGTAAAGACCCCTGATGACAGCTGGGGCAGAACTGTGCAACCTGGACGGTCATTGTCCCCTATCCCATGTGACCACAGCAGCCCCGGACACATGGGACCCATCATCTTCTTTCCAGAATGAAGTGGCCACAGCCAAACTGTGTACCTCACTCTGTAGTTTCCAAGTGGCTTTTCTTGCTTCATCTGATTTGCACTTCATGATAACCCCGTAAAGTTGACAGAACTTACCTGTGTGTCGTCATGAGAGAAAACAAAACAAACAAAAACTACCTGGGATAGCAGGGCATGCTAGCATGTGTCTATAGTCTCAGTTCATGGGAGGCAGAGGCAGGGGGATCACTGCAAGTTTGATGCCAGTATGGTCTCCATGTTGAGACTCTAGGCTACAATGCAAGATCCTGTGTTTCAAAACCAAAAAAATTCGCATAATTAAGGGTCACCCAGCACTTTAAAGCTAAGTGGAAGTAGTTTCAGGTTTTGCTGCCTAAGGAAGCTGGGCTGTTCTTGGCTCTGATGCCTCTGAGACCAGCTCCCAGTGATGTCCCAGCACCCTGTGCATGTCTTTGAGCCATCCCCAGAAAAGGAAGTAAAAGTGGGTCCCTGGTCAGTTAGGTGACATGTGTGAGGATGAACTCTGCTCTGGGAGAGTCTGGGCTCCCCTCCTCCTGCCTCATCTGGGTGACAACCCCATAGGACAGCCCATTTCGGTTTACTCCTGGCAGCCTTTGTGGAAAAATGAGGAAAAGGGGCCCTTAGGAGATTCCTGCCTTTCCTTTGGGGCTCTTTGCTGAAAGTTGAGGGTTTCTCAGTTGGCTTTACCCGGTGTTCAGAGATTAGCTCCTACTTCTTCAGCTAGAATAGCCAGCCGTGTGTTGTCAAAGAGCCGCCACGTGCACGCCCTTGAGTGGGGGCCGTTCCTGGATGGTGGTCTATCCCTGGAAAGTGATGGAATAAAGAATTCAGGATGTCCTTTCCTCTTCCCCAGACCTGATCACTTGCTTTGACTCATAAAAATCAAGGTTAAAACTAAAATGTAAAATGGTTTCCTCCTCAATCTTCAAGTAGGCAGGCTGCCTTCCCAGAGGCAGGCTGTTCCCCTCCGCCATTCTACTATCTTGAGAGCATAGACCAACAACATTTACCAAGCGAGGGAACTCCTTTGGCCCACACTAAGGCTCTTTTGGGCTCCAACACGGGAGGTTGTTTTAAGAATCCCGTTGGTTTTTAACACCTCCCCCGAACCCCAAGAAATGGGCATGAGTAATGATGCCGAGGCCAGCAGGTGGCGCTGTTGAAGAGGTTGGTGCCTTTCCAGCCACAAGTTCACCTTAAGATGCTTGTAGTATGAAGATGCTCAATGTTTTAATCAAAATAAGCACTGATCTTAAATATGAAGGTAAGAGCTTTCCTCACAGAACATTTTCTTTTTCATAAAAGTGGCATCAGATGGTCCTTCCATATCAAGATTCTATCCTGATCGTAAACAGAGGGAGTCTCAGGGTAGAGAGAAGAGTGGAGAATGTTTAGCTTGTGTTTCTCTAACGTCCTCAGCTGTTAGGGTAACTTGAATAAGTGATTTACTGGACAGAAAAGGTTCAGGGGAAAGGGGGTGGTGGGGTGAGGCAGAGCACTGTCACCTGCCTAGCGCGGGTGAGGCCCTGAGTTCGATTCCTGCCATTGGGGGGAAAAGGAAAGTTTAATGTCTATTGTACCACCAGTGTTAACACACTATAAAACTGTAACCAAAATAAATGTCTTATCTTACAAAGAGGTCTGTTTTGGGTGTGTTTCCTTTTATAGGTTTGGATTTTTTTTTTATGTTTGCTTTTTCTAACTTCTGTTGTGGTGGTGCTATTGTTTTTGAGGTAGGGTCTCAATGTAGCCCAGCCTGGCCTCAAACTCCATCTGTAGCCAAGACTGGCCTTGAACTCCTGATTCCCTGCCCTCTGCTTCCAAGTGCTAGGATTAAAGGCACATGCCAACCATACCTGTACAGCCTTTTCCTAACATTTAAAAATAATAACCTAAGGGGTTGGAAGAGGTGACTCCAGTTAAGAATTCATACTGCTCTTGTATAGGACCTGAGTTTGGTTCCCAGCACCCATTTGGGTGGCTCATTAACCACTTACAACTATAGGTCCAGAAGATCTGGTACTTCTGGTCTCCACAGGCACCTGCACTTAGAAGCACACACCCACATACAGATGTACACATAGTTAAAATAAAATAAAACGCCTTTAATCCCAGCACTCAGGAGGCAGAGCCAGGTGGATCTCTGTGAGTTCGAGGCCAGCCTGGGCTACAAAGTGAGTTCCAGGAAAGGCGCAAAGCTACTCAGAGAAACCCTGTCTCGAAAAAAAAAAATACCTTTTTTAAAAACACCTAAAACTTAGCTGTTGGAGGTACCAACATGGAAAGCTGCCATACTGTGTAAGACCAGCTGACGGTGTTCTGGCTGATGTAAGGCCTATAGAGACAGAAAAGAGCTCAGTGTGTGCTAGGAGTTGGGATGGGAGGGGTGGGGTGAGTCGGGGGAACACAGAGAACTTGGGCAATGAAATTCTTTGTAGGACACTAATGAAGGACACGTGCTTGTCATTGTACCCATATACTAGATAACTCCAGGGAATTGTGATGAGTGAAAAAAAACAGTGACATGCATTGGTTGCATCTGCATAATATGTTGTTGTTGTTGTTGTTGTTGTTGTTGTTGGAGACAGGATTTCTCAATGTAGCCCTGGCTGTCCTGGAACCAGCTCTGTAGACAGACCTCACAGAGATCCGCCTGCCTCTGCCTCCAGAGTGCTGGGATTAAAGGTGTGTGCTACCACCGACTGGCTGCATCACATTTTTTAATTGAAAGACTATGGAAATCAAGGTTAGATTGGTGGTTGCCATGAGTTGGGCTTGGAAGGGAAGAGGGAGGGTGAGGGAGGTGGGTGGACGTCTTCATAAAATCGACAGAGCAGGCTGTGATGGCATGAACCTGTAATCTCAACACCTGGGAGGTGGATCTGGAGTTCAAGGTTAGCCTCAGCTAGCCTGTGGTACATGAGACACTTTCAAAAAAAATTAATAAATGATGAAAGAACATTAGGTCAGATCCTTGGGGCCATGGAGCTGTTCTTCATCTTAATTGTGGTGGTGAATAGGCAAATCTCATGTGATGAATTGCACAGAAGTAAATATATGAGTGGAGCTGGGAAGCTGGCTCAGCGGTTAAGAGCACTGGCTGTTCTTCCAGAGGTTCTGAGTTCAATTCCCAGCACCCACATGGTGGCTCACAACCATCGGTAATGGGATCGATGTCCTCTTCTGACCTGCAAGCAAGCATACATGCAGACAGAGCACTCATAGATAAAATAATTTTTTAAAAAAGAAGCAAATACACGAGCATGTGCCACAAGTACGTGCACATGGGCATGAGCACTTGTAAATCAGGGAGGATGTAAGACTGGTGTGTCCTGGTTGTGGCACCTTTCATGAGCTGTTACCATGGAGGGAAACCGGGCAGAGAAGACATAAAATCCTTCTGAATTATTTCAAGTCCTTGTCAACTACACTGATCTCAAACTTACAAGAGTAATTAAAGAAACCCCCCTGGTGTGGCGGTATGCACCTGTAACTACAGCATTGGGAAGCTGAAGCAGGGGGGACCGTGGATTTGAAGGTAGCCTGGGTTACACAGCAAGGCCATCTCACAAACAAAACAAACTACACAACAAACCCATCACATCACACGGGAATGTTTATAGCAGTCTTGCTGAGAACAAGAGGTCAGAAAGACCCTTTAATCCCCACACTGGGGAGGCAGAGGCAGGTGGAGCTCTGAGTTTGAGGTCAGCCTGGTCTACAGAGTGAGTTCCAGGACAGCCAGGGCTACACAGAGAAACCCTGTCTTGAAAAACAAAGACAGACAGACGAAAGAAAGAAGAAAGACCCTAAACTGCAGTCAACAGGCACCCCCTGAGACCTGAGGTTTGACCCCAAGACTATTTATTGCTTAACCTTGAGAGATGATAAGGTTTTTGTGTTGAGTAAATACACCCATCACTGACTTAACCTCAAGGGGAACCACAGAAGGCAGGCACCACAGCAGAGCCATCCGTGAAGGGCAGGGCTACCCGTTGGCAGAGGATGATCCGGAGGGATGGACCGTTAAGGAGCCCAGTTTCTCTGTATACACCCTTTTTCCTGTTAACACTTCAATCCCGAGCCCGGCCACTCTGATCACTGGGTTTCTCCTCTTATGTCCAGCAGGTGGCGGAAGTGTTCCAAGGACAGGTTGCAGCTCTGT
>CABHPR010078772.1:0-11902 GCA_902168415.1 Peromyscus melanophrys
TGTATCCGCCTGGGAGGTCAGGGGAGCTGACCTTTGCTGATCTCGAGTGTGAGTGTCCGTGTTTTAGCTATGACAGTGATCTCGAAACAGGTGACTGCATCTTTTTACCCGTGAAGCACAAGGATGTATCTGTTTTGTCCCAGATTATAGAGAGATCTTGCTGCCAGCAATGTTCCCTGTTCTTTGTGCCTGTAATCGCTATGTTATGGACTGTGTTATCCCCAGGCACAGGTTAGCTTGTGCAACTATAGTTGTGCAACAGTAGTGTAGATGCTACTGATGTATGTGCAGTCACACCTGACCGTTGCCATAGGAATGGTTTCTTAGCCTGTACCTTTATCTCGCTACTGCCATCCTTTGGGCTAGGGATATAATAGGACCTCCGACTTTCTCTCACGCCCTCTTGCGGTGTTTTCTCTCTCTACCATTGGACAATAGCAAGGGAGATTATTACATTTACTTTTTTTTTTCCATTTAAAGATTATTATGTGTTCTGTGTTGGTCAGAATTATGTCTGTATACCACATGTGCCTGGTGCCCATGGAGGCCAGAAAAGGGCATCGGATTCCCTGGAATTGCAGTTACAGATGATTGTGAGCTGGGTGTTGGGAACTGACCCAGGTCCTCTGCTGAACAGCCAGTGCTCTTAACTGCCGAGCCATCTCTCCATCCCCTCCTGCAAGACCTTTGCCTGATTGACATCATTCATTTTGTTTGCTAGAAGGTCTTCCTGCAAACTCCCAGCTAACTGAAGATTTTCCTTCAGCTCTCCGTTCTATGACACCTCTTCAGAGAAACCTTCCTTATGCCTTATAGAGTCCTCCCCTGGGGACAATTATGCCCAGTAAAGGTTTAGAGACATTTTTGTGTGTTACAGCTATCCTGACATGCACAGGCTGGCTCCCCATAACAGAAGATGACCTGACTCAAAATGTCAGCCCTGTCTCTGTTGAGAAAGAAACCTTGTCGTGTTCAAGGCAGGGACCTTCCAGGTTATTCTGTTATATTAGCACTTTGCTCTCGTTATAGCAGTTTGGACTGACTCCAGGGCTGAGGCAGGAAGGTTACAAGTTCAAAGCCAGACAAAGCAGATATACACAGTAAGACACTTGGTTTCAAAAAGATAAAAATGAAAAAGAAATAGTTTGTGCATCACCTGCTGCTCTTTCATTTGCTTTTTTTTTTTTTTTTAGATTTATTTATTTATTATGTATACAGCACGTATGACTGCAGGCCAGAAGAGGGCACCAGACCTCATTACAGATGGTGGTGAGCCACCATGTGGTTGATGGGAATTGAACTCAGGACCTCTGGAAGAGCAGCCAGTGCTCTTAACCTATGAGCCATCTCTCCAGCCCTTGCTTATTCTTTTATTATTTCCCACATGTGATACAGATGCTCACCTATTGTGGGAATGTTTTCTGTAAATCACATTTTTTAGTTTTAAATTCAGTTATTGTGTGTGTGTGTGTGTGTGTGTGTGTGTGTGTGTGTGTGTGTGTGTATGTATTCTGTTTTGTCAGTATGTCTGTCTCTCCATCCCCACCCCCAGATAGGGTCTCATTATTAGCTCCGGTTGTCCTGGAACTCATTATGTAGCCCAGGCTGGTCTCGAACTCAGAGATCCACCTGCCTCTGCCTCCTTAGTGCTGGGAATAAAGGCGTGCGTCACCACTGTCCAGCCCTAGCAAGTACTCTTAACTGCAGAGCCATATCTCTGATCACGGGTTTAAATATATATATATATATATATATATTTAAAGCATGCGTATGTTTTGCCTGTGTGTATGTTTGCGTCATGTATGTGCCTGGACAGAAGAGGGGATTGGATCTCCTGAAACGGGAGTTACAGATGGTTGTGAGCCACTTTATGGGTGCTAGGAATCAAACCCAGGTCCTCTAGAAGAGCAAAAAGTGCTGAACCGTCTTCTTCTAGCTCTGGTTTTTGTTGTTTTGTTTTTGGGTTTTGGGTTTTGTTTGTTTGTTTGTTTGTTTGTTGGGGTTCTTTTTGTTTTTGGTTTTTTGTTGTTTTTTTTTGAGACAGGATCTCACTATGTAGCTCTGGCTATCCTGAAACTATATAGACCAGGCTGATCTTGAATGCACAGAGATCTACTGTGGTGATATTTTATTTGTATGTTAATAAATAAAGTTTGCCTGGAGATCAGAGGTCATAGCCAACCATAGAGACCTGGAGGTCTGTCGAGACAGGTAGTGACAAGGAAGTGAGGTGGCTGGGCTAAGAGCCAATGAGAGGGCAGAACAGCAAGTTGGTGGCCCTCACTATTTCTATGATCTCTTCGGCTTTCACCCCTGTATTTGGCTCTGTGTTTCTTATTTAATAAGACTGTTTAAAAATTCGTCTATAATCTACCTGCCTTTGTCTCCCAAATGCTGAGATTAAAGGTGTGTGCTACCATTCCCAGCTTATGATTATCTTTATTTCTGAACAATTCTTATCTCTTCACCCAGTATCTTTCCCATTGTGGGGAGCAGAGGAAGCCCTGAGTGAATGTGTGTTGTTGACATGAGCTGGCCATGGTAAGGACCCAAGCCTCAGACCTATGGGGAAATGGCTGTGGCGCGCGCGCACACACACACATACACACAAACGCACACACACACACATACACACACACAAACACAAACACACACACACACACACACACACCAGGGCGAGGCTCAGAGGGATAGCAAATCCTTCCTCTGGTCCATGTGCAAATGTTGACAGAAATGTCTACCATTTCTCCCTCTGGATATTTATGGTCTGAAGATGCTCCTCTACAGAGATTGCTCTTACTGATGTTAGCTAAACCTGCCTTCTTGTTCAGCTGTATGTAATAACCCATATCCTTGTTCAGCTGTATATAATAACCCCGCCTCCTTGTTCAGCTGTATATAATAACCCCACCTCCTTGTTCAGCTGTATATAATAACCCCGCCTCCTTGTTCAGCTGTATATAATAACCCCACATCCTTGTTCAGCTGTATATAATAACCCCACCCTTTTGTTCAATACAGTAACCCCGGTTATTATATAATATGTATTATTAAACTGTATGTAATAAATAATAAAATAAATACTGAGCTTCTGGGTTGCTGCCGTTCTCCATCAGAGAGAGCCCAGTCCACCAGTCCCAGCTTCCTAACTTCTCTGTGCGTCCATGAGTCTGGGCTCCCTTTCTATACCAGTAAGGTCAAGTTCCTGGAGCCCTGCAATGACATGGCACCGGTTACACCTAGCACATCTCTCCGTGATTCCTTTTAGAAGTATGTTGGCAGTGGTGTCGCATGCCTTTAATCCCAGCACTTGGGAGGCAGGAGGCAGAGGCAGGCGGATCTCTGTGAGTTCAAGGCCAACCTGGATTACAGAGTGAGTTTCAGGAAAGGCGCAAAGCTGCACAGAGAAACCTTGTCTCGAAAAACCAAAAAAAAAAAAAAAAAAGTATATTGGCACATGTTCTCTTCCATGTTCCCTTACCTCTTTTTTTTCTCATCATTTTATGCTGCATTGTGAGTGAATTCCAAGCCACTAATTAATTCTCTCATCAACCGGATTTGTAGTATTGGTCAACATATTCATGGTCATTTTATTTCAATAAAATGTGTGGAGTGTCAGGGTATGAGTTGGGAGGTCAGAGGACAACACTTGCTAGAGTCAGTTTTCTCCTTCTACCGTGTAGCCGTAGGGGATTGAACTCAGGTAGCCAGGCTTGGTGGCTGGCACTTTACCTGCTACGCCATCTCACGGTTCCCGGATCAGCTGTTTGTTTTGAGACAGGGTCTCTGTGTAACAGTCCTGGCTCTCCTGGAACTCGCTCTGTAGACCAGGTCAGCCTCTAACTCACAAATCCGCCTGCCTCTGCCTCCTGACCGCTGGGATTAAAGGCAAGCACCACCACCACCACCCTGTATCAGCTTTTATGGCAGATCCAGATTATAACGATTCTTAGCATGGGATTATTGCTTGCTTCCTGGGGTAATGTCGATAGAGGGTCCTAAGCTCTAATTTACAGATGTGAAAGCGTCAGTCAAAAAGTAGAAGAAATTCTAAAAAAAAAAAAAAAAAGAAAGAAAGAAAGAAAGAAAGAAAGAAAGAAAGAAAGAAAGAAAGAAAGAAAAAAAAATCCCACCATGCAGCACTGCTTAGCGCTTTGATTGGCTTTCTGCAGGAATCTGGTCGGCAGCCCTGAATGGAGACCTGGGCCGAGTGAAGTATTTCATCCAGAAGGCCACGGACCCTAGCCAGCCCGACTCTGCTGGCTACACTGCACTGGTGAGTTACGGGGAGAGGCTTTAACTCTGGGCTGCCTGCTCTCTCCCTTTTACTTCCAGAAAAGCCCTTTAGTGTTTGTTTTGTTGTTTCTTGTTTTGTGAGTGTGTGTGTGTGTGTGTGTGCGCGCGCGCGCGCACACACGTGTGTGCACACGCACGCGTGCAATGGGGCACCAGCTTGCCACAGCGCGTGTGTGGAGATCAGAGGACAACTTTTAGGAGTTGTTTCATTCTTTCCACTGTGTGAGTCCTGGGGGTAGAACTTAGATCACCAACCAGACTTGGTAGTAAGTACTTTTAGCCCATGAGTCATCTCACTGGCTCCTGGTTTTTTTTTGTCTTTGGAAGGTTCACTCTGTGGCCCAGGCTGTCCTTGGAGTCATTCCTGCCTCTACCTCCCGAGTACTGAGATTACAGACATATGCCACTTGTCTGGCTTTGAAGCTGGTTGTTTTGTCTTTTGAAATAGGCTCTCACATAACCCAGGTTAGCCTCAAACTTGCTGTGTGTAGAGGATGACCCTGATCCTCCTGCCTCCTCCCAAGTGCTGGGATTACAGACGCAGGTCTGCGCCACCATGGCTGATAAGCCTCTCACACCTACACTGTACCCTTAGTCACCTCCCCTTTTGATTGTGGCAGCATCATGAGCAGCTGGGTATTTTAATTAATGGAAGAGCACAGTGTCCCTGAGCCGACTCCAGGCCCGCCTGCCCCTTGCTGGAGAGCCAGTGCCCTCTCACCTGCCAGGACCTTGCTCCCTGACTTCCGCCTCTGCCCCCTGCAGCATTATGCTAGCCGCAATGGCCACTATGCTGTTTGCCAATTCCTGCTGGAAAGCGGAGCAAAGTGTGATGCCCAGACCCACGGGGGTGCCACAGCTTTGCACAGGGCCAGCTACTGTGGCCACACAGAAATCGCACGACTGCTGCTCTCCCACGGGTCCAACCCCCGCCTGGTCGATGACGATGGCATGACCAGTCTACACAAGGTATGTTCCCTGTCTCCATCATATCTCCTGTTCCTTAATCTTACTCGTCTATTAGTTACTTTTCATGTTGCTTTGTGGTGACAAAATTCTATTTTTCTTTTTATTTTCCTGAGACAGGGTCTCTCTATGTAGCCCTGGCTGTCCTAAAACTCACTCTGTAGAGCAGACTGGCCTTGAACTCCCAGACATCCACCTGCCTCTGCCTCCCAGCTGCTGGGATTAAAGACATGGCACCACCACACCCATGTGATAAAGTTAACAGAAGCAGCTTCAGGAAGCAAGGGTGTATGCTGGCCCACAGCTCAAGGTAGGGGATGCAGTCCATCTTGGCAAGTAGGCAATGGCGGTAGGAGGCTAGCAACATGAGGCAACTGGCCAGAGGATATCTGTATTTGTTGGGGGTGGGGGTGGGGGTGGGCATGGAGCAATCCAAGGACAGCTTTCAGAAGTCAATTCTCTCCTCCACTACATGGGACCAGGGGGATCAAACTGATATGGACAGGTTTGGTGGCAAGTGCCTTTACCTTCTGAGCGGTCTTGCACCCACACTGTCGTCTGTAGTCAGGAAGCAGAGATCAGTGAATGCGGGTACTCGACCTTGAGCTGGGACTTCAGCTCATGAGGTGAAATCTCTCTAGAAATGCCCTCACACCCCTCAGTGCGTCTCCGAGGGGATTCAACCCTAGGAGTTGACAACCAAGATTAACCATCACAGCACTCGTAGAAAACAGAAAAATGTAGAAAAGAAAAGCCACCTGGACACTCGGGGCTCACCTGCCACCACTTTAGGAAAGCGTTTTCTAGCCGCTCTTCTCTGTGTGTGAATTAGTTCTCTCCCTCAGGGGCCAGTGGTGAAGGCTTTCCCATGGAACCAGCTTTTTGAAACCAGTACAGCTTGACCCCTCTACTACCCACTTTCTAGGTCATTTTTTGGGGCTCGGTATTCTAGGCTCTTTCCTCCAGGCATCTACTTTACGAATTGTTCCCTCCCTGGCTCCCTCCCTCCCTCCCTCCCTCCCTCCTTTCCTTCCTCTTTCATTTATATAGATATACATATACATATATCTATAGAAATGGAAAGTGCTGGGGGTTGCTAGACAAGTGTTTCACCGCTGAACTATATGCCCAACCCACATGAGCATCTTAGAGGCGTGACGCACGCATGCGTGCCTTTATAGATGGAGCCCTTCCTTGCCCTTTCCTTGCCCTTTCCTTGGCCCTTCCTTGCCCCTTCCGACTCTGATTCCCTGCCAGTACTGCGGCTTTGAAAGAGTTCCCATCAAGCCGGGCGGCGGTGGCGCACGCCTTTAATCCCAGCACTCGGGAGACAGAGCCAGGCGGATCTCTGTGAGTTCGAGGCTAGCCTGGGCTACCGAGTGAGAAACTACCCTCCTTTCTGGACTGTAGTCTGTGGAGCCACGCTGTAGACCCTTGCCTGGTCCCCAGACATCCCCAGCCGTCCGTGCCCTGCACTTGGCCTTCTGACTCCTGGTATGGGTGGTCAGTTTCATGTCCCCTTGACATGAACTAGACTCATTTGGGAAGAGGGACTCTCAACTGAGAAAACGCCTCCATAAGATTGTGTAGGCAAGTCTGGGGTGCACTTTCTTGATTAATCAGTGATGTAGTTGGGCTCACCTCACTAGAGGCAGTGCTATCCCTGGGCAGGTTGCCCTGGATAGTATAAGAAAGCAAGCCAGGGGCTGGAGAGAGCTCACTGGTTAAGAGTACTGGATGCTCTTACAGAGGACCCGTATAATTCCCAGCACCCACAGGGTGGTTCAAACCAACTGTAACTCTAGTTCCAGTGAATCTGACTCCCTACATGCAAGCAAAATACACACACCACACATATAAAATAAAAAGAAAAGAAATCTTTAAAAAGCCAGGCATAGTGGCACATGCATTTAATCCATGCACTTGGGAAGCAGAAGTAAGTGGGTCTCTGAGTTCGAGGCCAAGCCTGCTCTACAGAGTGAGTTCCAGAGTAGTCAAGGCTACACAAAGAAACCCTGTCTTGAAGAAGAAGAAGAAGAAGAAGAAGAAGAAGAAGAAGAAGAAGAAGAAGAAGAAGAAGAAGAAGAAGAAAAAAAAGACAAGTAGGCTGAGCAAGCCATGAGGAGCAAGTCAGTAAACAGCATCCCTCCATGGTTTCAGTTTTAGTTTGCCTCCAAGTTCTGGCCCAGACATCCCTTCATGATGAGCAACAACCAGTGCTGAAATAAAGCCTTTTCTCCCCAAGTTACATTTGGTCATGGTGTTCTATCCCAGCTACAGAAATCTTACTAAGCTACCTGTTCATCTCGAGATTCTATTTGAAGTCTGTCTCAGAGGCAGCAGCTGGGGCCTGCTTTTGTCAAGTGTGGGGCCTTAGCGCACTCGACAGGTGCTCAGTGAACAGCCAGCTGCAGGCTGGGTTTTGTTAAATCCTTGACAGCTGTGGAAGCTTGAGTCTTTTCTTTTTTAAAAAGATACTAAATAGCCTGGTGGCGGCGGCGGCGGCAGTGGTGGTGGCGGTGGCGGTGGTAGTGGTGGTGGTGATGGACATTTTAATCCCAGCACTCAGGAGGCAAAGGCAGGCGAATTTCTGTGAGTTCGAGGCCAGCCTGGTCTATAGAGCGAGTTCCAAGACAGCCAGAGCTACACAGAGGAACCCTGTCTTTAAACAAAATAAAACAAAAGAAGAACTTAGTTTACTAATTTGTAGAGACCTAAGAGGAGGCTCAGTGGTTAAGAGTGTACTGTTTTTTTTTAAAGATGTATTTATTATGTATACAGTGTTCTGCCTGCACACCAGAAGAGGGCATCAGATCTCACTGTAGATGGTTGTGAACCACCATGTGGGTGCTGGGAATTGAACTCAGGACCTCTGGAAGAGCAACAGTGCTCTTAACCTCTGAGCCATCTCTCCAGCCCAAGAGTGTGCACTATTCTTGCTGAGGACACAAGTTCAGTTCCCTGCTCTCAACCACGGTAACTCCAACTCTAGAGAATCTGCTGTCCTCTTTTGACCCTTTTCAGGCATCTGCACACATCTACACGTCCCCCCACATACATATAATTACAAAAATATGAGTTAGTTATGTCTATATATCTGAGTGTGTATGCACACACTTGTGTGCACACGCACATTTGTGTGCCTGTACACAGAGGCCAGAAATAGGCACTCGGAATTCTACTCCATCTCTGCCTTTTCCTGGAAGCCAGCAAGCCCCCGAGATCCTCCTGTCTTCAATCACTTCAGTGCTGGGGTTATGGGCAATTGTGGGACAGCTAAATAAAGACCAGAATGATTACTGGGCAAAGGATATTAAAAAAAAAAAAAAAAAAATTTCAGGCTAGGCTGGGTGGTAGAGTAGCACGTAACTGTAATCCTAGACCCTAGGAGGCCAAGACAGGAGAATTATGGGTGTGAGGCTGACTTGAACTACAGAGTGAGGCACGGTCTCAAAAAGCCAAAATAAACAAACAACAACAACAACAATAAAATAAGAGATCAGGAGTGGTGGCACATGCCTTTAATTCCAGCATTCCGGAGGCAGAGACAGGCAGGTATTAGTGAACTAAAGGCCAGCCTGGCATACATAGTGAACTTCAGGCCAGCCAGGGCTGCATAGTGAAACTCTGTCTCAAAAAAAAAAAAAAAAAAAAAAAAAGACATAAACATGAGCAAACAACATAGTGAGACCCCGTCTCAAAAGATAAAAAGAGGGGGTGTAGCTCAGTGGTGGAGTGCTTGTCTGACATGCACAGAGGCCCAAACCTGGCTGCTCATACCTATAATTCCAGCACTTGGAAGTCAGAGGCAGGAGGATTGCCAAAAGTTCAAGGTCAGTCTGGTCTACATGGAGAGTTCCAGAACAGTTCCTTATGCTGACTAGCTGTCCAAACGGTCCCAGGTGCTTCACAAACCTGTGTATAAGGCCCGAGGCTTTGGTAAGGTGTCTGCTCACACATCTGAGGTGCCTGTTTCCAGGAGACGTTTCTAAGGGAAAGGAAAGTGAGAGCGCGCAGGGCCCAGCTCGGGTATGTCTTTTGATTCAGGCCTCTCTCTCTACAGGCTGCAGAAAAGGGTCACGAGGACATTTGCTCCCTCCTGTTACAACACAGCCCAGCCCTGAAGGCTGTCCGGGATCGCAAAGCACGCCTAGCATGTGACCTGCTGCCCTGCAACAGTGGCCTGCGGGACCTGTTGGCCAGCTGAGGCTCCTCCTCCTGTCTCTGGCTGCCCTTGAAGAGTACACAGACTGGCTCTCCACACCCTGCCTTGCTCAGCATCATGCTGCCGGATGGGACCAGGGCCAGAATGCCCAGAAAAGCCCCTGTCTGGCCAGTGTGGGAGCCAGAAGGGAGGCTTGGGAGGGCTGAAGACTGTGAGCCTGGACAGGTGATCATATAAGTTAGTCCTTGTAGAAACAGCTATCCATTTGGAAGAAAATAAAGCTTATATCTTAACAGCATCCCACAGACAAAGATAAATTTCAAGAGACAGAGACCTAAATATAAAAATGCAAAACTTTGGGCTGGAGAAATGGCTCAGAGATTAAGAGCACTGACTGCTCTTCCAGAGGTCCTGAGTTCGATTCCCAGAAACCACATGGTGGCTCACAACCATCTGTAATGAGTTCTGGTGCCCTCTTCTGCTGGGCAGGGGTACATGCAGACAGAACACTGTATACATAACAAATAAATAAACCTTTTAAAAAAAAGCAAAACTTTGAAGTATTAGAAGAAGATATAGAGTGTCTAACAAAAGCTGTTTCCTAGCTGAATTAGCTTGGTGCAATGTTCTTTTTTAACCTGCTTGTCCCTCAGCCCCCCCTCCTCCACACACACACCTAGAATGTTTAGACTAGGCCTGCCTTAGGGTTACTCTGGGTCTGAGGAAGTCCATGGAGGGCACTCTAGTGAGTGTACTACATTACAGGCAGCATGGGAGAGTACCCACTACCAGGCCTGGCCTGGCAGTGCAGGCCTGGAATCCCAGCTGCTCAGGAGGCTGAGGCTACAGAGGAATTCATGGCCAACCTGGGCAACATAGACCCCGTCTCAATAGTTCAGTGGTGGAGCGCTTGCCTGACATGCAAAAGCCGTACGTTCAATCCCTAATACAATGGGGAGAAACAGTGCCCAGTCCCAAAGTCTAACTGATACTGGCTTTTATTCCAGAATTTCAGTTCTAGAAGTCCGGTCTGTACAAAGTGTAACTGTGCCAGGTGTAGTTACATACACCTTTAGTCATGGCGCCCAAGGCAGGAGGATCTCTTGGAGCTCCAGGTCAACCAGAGCTACAGAGACCTGGTCTCCAAAAACCATGTAATTATAACTGCTTTTTTGTTTGTTTTGCACTGCTTGCTAGTGAGACTGCACACCTGTCTTTGACCTTCCTATTTATGCCTATTTAAAATGTTTTTGTTCTTGCTACGTAGTCTAGGCTGGCCTCCAACTTGGAGCCATCCTCTGGCCTCAGCCTCCTGAGTGTTGGGATTATAGGTATGTGTCAGCACATCCAGCTTGCCATGTTTTTATTGATTCACAGGAACTTTATATTAGAATATTGAGCCTTTGCTTTGGGTATATGCATATATAGAGAGAAACGTATAATATATGCCTTATATATGTGTATTAAAATTTTCTTTTGTACTATCACTTGCCGTAAATTGGTTGGCTTCCGGTCATGGAAACTGCTACACATCATAGATGGCAATTTATGGTATTTAGCAATAGCTATTTAAGTGAGCAGAGCCAATAATTTTGACTTCTCTGTAGCAACCTAGGAAGATTCATCCTTGATAACAAAGGTGTCCATTTACAGACTCACTTACAAACTCTGCATTAGGGAACAAGGCCCTGTTCTCCAGCACTGAGAGAACAAGAGATGCATTGGAATATAGTGTATATTTAAAAGGAGAGAGCCAGGCATGGCGGCTAGCGTGTAATCAATCCTAGCACTCAGGAGCTTAGGCAGAATTATAAACTTGAGGCCAGCCTGAGCTACAGTGTGAGACTCTGTGTGTGTGTGTGTGTGTGTGTGTGTGTGTGTGTGTGTGTGTGTGTGACACAGAGACAGAGAAAGAGAAGGGAGAGAGGGAGAGAGTGCAAGAACTGACCTACTGAGAGAAAGAAGACACACACTGACCAGCTCCCTGGCAGGAAGGGGTCAGGTTCGGCACATCACTTGAACATAGGTAGCAGTGTGCCAAGAGTGCTGGGTGGTGTCCACAGCGTGACACTCTTCAAATGGCACGTGCCATGCAGACACCAGAGGAGAAGTTGAGAAGATAGGGTTTCCCCTGGGCCACTGAGGCTGGAATAATCAAATAGGTCTTCAGTTTTATTTTTAAAAATAAAGACTAGGCCGGGCAGTGGTGGTGCACACCTTTAATCCTAGCACTCGGGAAGCAGAGGCAGGCGGATCTCTGTGAGTTCGAGGTCAGCCTGGTCTACAGAGAGAGATCCAGGACAGGCACCAAAACTACACAGAGAAACCCTGTCTCGAAAAACGGAAAGGAAAGGAAAGGAAAGGAGAGGAGAGGAGAGGAGAGGAAAGGAAAGGAAAGGAAAGGAAAGGAAAGGAAAGGAAAAGAAAGGAAAGGAAAGGAGAGGAGAGGAGAGGAGAGGAGAGGAGAGGAAAGGA
>CABHPR010078777.1:0-14297 GCA_902168415.1 Peromyscus melanophrys
GAGACGATCCGGAACAACCTCTCTCCAGCCACTTCCGCCATGTGTCTCAGCATTTAAAGTGAACTACATTTCCCAGAAGGCCGTGCTTCTCTAGACTCCCCGGGAGAGTTTCAACGCCCGAGAGTGGAAGTAGAGAATGTTGGAACGAGAGAACACACGATTAGCCTTCTAAGGGAGAACTTCTCACAGATCCGGGGCTAGAATCCTCTGATTTTTTTTTTAGGTGAGTCAGCTCTGCGGTGGGGTGGAGATTTTTATTCCAGAATCAGGAGTGCGGCAAGGACCGGATCAAATGACCCCGCTCAGGACTACATTTCCCAGAGGCCATCGCAGCCCGTTTCTCCTTGAAGAACTCAGCCTGCACTTGACCCTGGGATGTCGTGTAGGGGTTCTTTAGGGCTTCCCAGGTGTGGAGTACCAAGTCTGGAGGGGGAACGGGATAAGGCCTTTATACTGGGAATGACTGGATGGGGCAGAGATCTTGTCTTCACTGGAACACAATCTGCCTATACTTGAGAGTCACTAATTGAAATGTGCTGCTTTGCCAGACCTGGGCATGCATGCCCGTAGTCCCAGCACTCAGGAGGTAGAGACAGAATAAGGAGTTTCAGGGCCAGCATCGGTTACATAGCGAGTTTGAAACCAAGGTTACTTAAGAACCTGTGTCTATAAAAGGAAAATAGTGACTTAAGAGATGGCTCAGCACTTAAGAGCACTTTCTGTTCTTCTAGAAGACCTGAGTTCGGTTCCAAGCACTCATGTTGTGCCAACCATGAACATTTATGTTGGATTAAACTTTATGGAGGGTTGTTTTTGTTTGTTTGTTTGTTTGTTTGTTTGTTTTTGAAACGTTTGTCTCACTGATATAATGAGAACTCAATGTTGATCATGCTGGCCTCAAACCCTGATATCCCCATGTCTCTGCCTCCTGTTTGCTGTGATTAAAATCATGCATCACCACATCCAGCTAAGTTTTGGTGGTTTATGTTATTGTTTGGTTTTGTTGTTGTTATTGAGACAGAGTCATACTAGGTAGCTTTGGCTAGTGTTCTGGCCTGGAGCTTGCTTGCTATGTAGATCAGGCTGGCTTCTAACTCACAGAGATCCTCCTGCCTCAGCATCCCAAGTCTTGGAATTAAAGGCACATGCCACCATGCCCTGCAGACTTTCAGTTTTGGGGAGACAAGATCTTGCCTGGAATTTACACCAGGTGTCTCAGCCTCCTGATGCTGGGATTACAGGTGTGAGCCACCGCACCTGTCAGCAATTCTTGAATATATAAATTTATGTTTTTCAATAGTATTCTGACCCGCCTTTTGGGAACCCATCCAGGGTCCTGATGCCATCCTACATTCCCTGTAAGGAAAAATTCCTCCCCCTTCACTCACGCTCTCTCTCCCCCTTCTCACCAGGGATAGCGCACAACTCTCTGTCCTTTCTCCCCCTCTCTATCCCCCTCCCTCTCTCTTCCTTTCTCTCTCCCCCTCTTCCTCCCCCATCCTTCCCCTCTCTCCCCGCCCCTTTCCTCTCCCCATGGATGTCCCATCCGCTGTGTGGTTAACTTTCCTTGGGGCCACACTGCCCCACTCACCCACCGAGGGGTACCTTGGTCCAAGGCCTCTGGCACACGGTTTCACAACATTAACACTTGTAACATTTTACCTATTTTTAATTTTTCTCTTGCTTTGTGAGGCAGGATCTGGAGCCCAGGCTGGCCTTGACGTTGCTCTCTTTCTCCCTCAATATTTCCATTGTTTCTATTACAGGCCCTACATCCAACTTAAATTTTGGAATGGGAGCTGTTCTATGACTATAATAACATCTAATCCGTATCATATCTAAAAATAATGACTTTTAAGTGTTTTAATAACTGTACCTCTTTCTGGTGGTCCAGGAATCTAGTGTAACACTGAAGTCATAATGGCGGGTACTTGTGTGCCGTTCCTACAACCCCAGGGAAATAAGGAGTAGGGATTTGGGATGTGCTCAGCAGTTGAGAACATGACCACTGTAGTTTCCACCCCCAGCACCTCCAGAGACAAGAAATGAGGCATAATGGCCTACTCCTATGACCCTATTGATTGGGAGGATATGTTGGAGTATTGCCCCAAGTTGGAGGCCAGCCTAGGTAGCCTGAGTTAAAACATGAGACTATATTTAAAAAAAAAAAAAGCTACTAGAAAAATTAAAACTAAAGCCACCTTTGGGGACACTAGAGCAGCCACCCTGCCAAAAGAGGTAAGATCTAGTCCAGGGCACTGGTCTGTATGACCAGACCACTCCCTAAGCTGAGAGGAATCTTATTCACAAGACCTACTGGCAGCCTGAAATCAGATTCTGTTTCTTAGATGTCTAGGATCACTGGACGTTTCTGAACCTCCTGGGACCCTCATGCACATCCTCTCTTCAGACATCTGCCCTGGGGGAATTCTCCATGAACCTGCTTAGGGCAGATATGTGGCAAGCATGAATGAGTGAATGTAGGTGAAAGGGCCAAGGAAAAACACCCTGACCCTGAGGAGACCTGAGACCCGGGCCAAGGAAAAACATTCTAACCCTCACTTGACTCCAGGACCAGGGCTTAAAATCCCACCAATCCCTGAGCTTACCCAAGAAACCCTATAAAAGCTCTGTACCCTGTTCAGTTTGCTGCTGCTTCCCACCCTAGAGGCAGCCACCTCCTGGATTCTGACTTCCCAATAAATCTCTTGAGTGAGGTTTGTTATGTGGTATGACATTACCCTCAGAGCAGAGCCCAGCAGCAACAACTTTGGCCAAAGCAGAGCAGAACTGTAACACTTTCCCTGGGGAAACTTTTGAAGGGGAAAAATCAGTAGCCCTCTTGAGAGTTGGCCTCCATCTGAAGGTATCTGCTGATCAGAAGTTGAACTCATGTAAAAACAGGACTGGAACAATAAATCTAAATGTATATATCCGGGACTCAGCAAACAGGATGTAAGGAGTAAAAAAAAAAATTGTCTTTGTAGATACCCTGCATCCTGTCGGCCATTAGTAGTTTCATGCTTACAGTTCAGCCAATAACTTCAAAGAACTACCTTGTCCCTAGCTCCCTCATTCAATCCTAAGATATGTAACCCACTGCATGTAAACTCTTCCTATATAAACCCCTTGTAATGAATGCTTGGGCTTTCCTTCCTCACTCACTGTAACGGAGTGTCAGACGGAAGTCCCTGCCCAGGCTTGGCTTGAATAAAGAAACCTTTTGTTTTTGCATCAGAAATCAGCTCCTTGGTGGTCTTGTTGAGGGGCACTCACGACAAGAGCACGCTCCCCTAGGGGAGCAGAGTTCTTACACTCCAAGGGACTTGAACAGAGCTGCATCTCTTCTGCCTGGTGGAGCAGAGGTGGAGCAGAGTTGTTGCACCTGCGTTGGGGAATGCTTGCAGTGACTCTGTGATGTCTGCCTGGTAGGGAACGTATGGGAGCATGTGTGCCTGTATGCATGGGGGTTGAAAGAGAAAGGGGGAGAAGAAAGAGGGAAAAACAGAGGGTTGGGGAAAGAGGGCTGTGACTGTGAAAGAGGGCTGTGACTGTGAAAGACTGAGATGTGGCTCCTGAATGGGAAGTTCATTGAGAATCTGTGACCGGTGAGAGGCTGGCTGTGCATGGCATCACGGGAACTGACATGTGTGTCCTTAACGTTTGCTTGGATCACTATAGTTGTGTGTGTTGATAACCCACTGTACATTCTCTGTTGTTCTCTTTGCAACAGCCTGGGACTGACACTGAAAGTCCCTAGATGATCCCTAGATGAAGTTTTTAAAGAGGAAGACATTGCCTTGTGTTGTGGGATATTACTTTAACTTGGTAAAAATGTGTTACATTTGTTTATGTTGTCTTTGTTTAATGATGTAAAGACGTGTTGCTTGCCTAACGCACCTGATTGGTCTAATAAAGAGTTGAACAGCCAGTAGTAGCTAGGCAGAGGAAGGATAGGTGGGGCTGGCAGGCAGAGAAAATAAATAGGAGAATAAGAGGAGGAGGAAGAAGGAGAAAGAGAGGGAGATGCCAGGAGCCAGACAGACAGACATGGAAAAAGCAGGAAAGTAATACATACAGAAGGAAAGAAAGGTAAAAAGACCCAAGGCAAAAAGTAGATGAAGAGAAACGAGTTAATTTAGATTAAAGAAGCTGGCTGGGGGCAAGCCTGAGCTAAGGCTCAGCATTCGTAACTAAGAATAAGTCTCAGTGTCTTGATTTGGAAGCTGGGTGGTAACCCAAAGAGAAAGGCAGCTACAGGCCAGTTAACAGTGGGAGGTGTGGGATGTTTTGCTGTTGTTTTGGTTTTTGAAGTCAAGGACCAGCCAGTACGTGTCTCAGAATTCCTGCTCTGTAAACTTGAACAGCTCCACTCCGCTTTTTTGTTCACCAAATTCAGGTCCTTGGAAGAAGCAGGATACGTTACTAGCTGATGACTATGACTCCCAGTGACTATGACTATGACACACCATAGGCAGTGGTGTGCCTATGACTTGCTGATTGGGCCATCTCTTAAGCCTCTAAAGTCAGTTTGTTTTTTCTGTTTTTTATTGTTGAGAAGGATCTCTCTCTGTACCAGTCAGGGCTCAGGCTCTCCATACTTTAGATCAGTGGTTCTCAACCTTCCTAATACTGCAATCCTTTAATACAGTTCCTCATGTTGTGGTGACCCCCACAACTGTAAAATTATTTTTGTTGCTACTTCATAACTGCAATTTTGCTACTGTTATGATTCATAAAGTAAATATCTGTGTTTTCTGGTGGTCTTAGGCAACTCCTGTAGAAGGATCACCTTCCTACACACAAAGGGGTTTTGACCCACAGGTTGAGAACCACTGCTTTAGGCTCTCAAGTGTTACAATTACAAATATGAACTACTGTGTCTCAACTTTAAACCTACTAGTTATTTATATTATAAGAATTCAGAACACCTGCCCAACTCGGCCCCAGTTGCCGGCCAGCAGGCAGGGCTCCTGAGGGAAGATCCCGCAGCAGCAGACCCTGCATTCTACATGCCCTGCCCCCATTACCATCCACCCGAGACCCCAGCCACTTCCTGAGGTTTGGAAACCAACCCCCAGCTCTATTTGGACCTAGAGCTCTCATTGGGCCTAGAGAGAGCTCTCATTGGACAAAGAGCTGTCATTGGACCAAGAGTAACCTCAGCAGACAGGAAATCTGCCAGCCCTCACTAGACCAAGATTGGCTTTCTGAGAAGTAGAATCTGCCACCTCCTATTAGACCAAGAGAGGTTTCCTGAAACATAAAATCAGTCAGCTCTGACTAGACCAAGAGTCCTGAGAAGACCAAGAAAGCATCTGTGACTCACAGAATCAACTAGCTTGGGTTGACCCAAGAGCAGCTCCCTGAGACACAGAATCTGTCTCCTCCAATTAGACCAAGAGCTAAGATTAGACCCAGAAGGGCCCCCTGAGACACAGACACAATAAGCACAGAGTGGACCAAGAGCAACTCGCTCAGACAGAGGTACCTCTTATATCCATTAGAGGAGGCGATGGGCAGATGTCAAGGCAGAAGTACATACAACAACATAAAGAGCAATATAGCATCACCAGAACTAGCCCTCCTCCAACAGCAAGACCTGAACATCACAAGACAGAATAAGCAGAAGAAAGCGGCCTTAAGAATAGCATCATTAAGATTCTAAAGGCCTTTCAAGAAAAAATGAAAAATGAAATTGAGGAAAAGATAAACAAAAAAGTGGAAGAAATCAATAAAGAAATTGAGAAAAAGACAAACAAAAAATTGGAAGAAATAGAGGAAAAGACAAATAAAAAATTGCAAGAAAGCAATAAATCCCTTAAAGAAAACCATGAAAAACCAATTAAACAGGTGAGGGAAACAGTTCAAGACCTGAAAAGGGAAATAGAAACAATGAAGAAGACACAAACAGAGGGAATACTGGAAATAGAAAATCTGTGTAAACAAACAGGAAACACAGATGCGAGCATAACCAACAGAATACAAGAGATGGAAGAAAGGATCTTTGGTGTAGAGGATACAATAGAGGAAATGGATTCGTCATTCAAAGAAAATACCAAAGCCAAAAAAGTCATAACACAAAATGTCCAAGAACTCTGGGACACCATGAAAAGGCCAAACCTAAGAATAATAAGGATAGAGGAAGGAGAAGAATACCAACTCATAGGCACAGAAAATATATTCAACAAGATCATAGAAGAAAACTTTCCCAACTTAAAGAAGGAAACCCCTATGAAGATACAAGAAGCCTATACAACAGCAAACAGACTAGACCCCCCAAAAAAGTCCCCTCGCCACATAATAATTAAACAACTAAACCTACAGAATAAAGAAAGAATATTAAGAGCAGCAAAGGAAAAAGGCCAAGTGACTTATAAAGGCAAACTCATCAGAATAACACCCGATTTCTCAATGGAGACTTTGAAAGCCAGAAGGACCTGGACAGATGTAATGCAGACACTAAGAGACCATGGATGCCAGCCTACACTAATAAATCCAGCAAAACTTTCAATCATCATAGACAGAGTGAAAAAATTCCAAGACAAAACAAGATTTAAACAATACATATCCACAAATCTAGCCCTATAGAAAGCACTAGAAGGAAAATTCCAACAAAGGAAGTCAGATACACCCACAAAAACAAGGCAATAGATAACCCCACAGCAGTAAACCCAAAGAAGAGAAGTACACACACTACCATCAAAAGATAACAGGAACTAACAATCACTGGTCATTAATATCCCTTAATATCAATGGACTTAATTCATCTATAAAAAGACACAGGCTAACAGAATGAAAACAAAAACAGGACCCATCTTTCTGCTGCATACAAGAAACACACCTCAATTTCAAAGATAGACACTACCTAAGAATAAAAGGCTGGGAAAAGTCTTTCCAATCAAATGGTCTTAAGAAACAAGCTGGTGTAGCCATCCTAATATCCAGCAAAATAGACTTCAAACTAAAATCAATCAAAAGGGATCAAGAAGGACATTACATACTCATCACAGGAAAAATCCACCAAGATGAAGTTTCAATTCTGAACATTTATTCCCCAAACACAAGGGCACCCACATATGTAAAAGTAACATTACTAAAGCTTAAAACACACATAAAACCCCATACATTAATAGTGGGAGACTTCAACACCCCACTCTCACTACTGGACAGATCTTCAAAATAGAAACTTAACAGAGAAATAAAGGACTTAACTGATGTCATGACTCAAATGGACTTAATTGATATCTATAGAACATTCCATCCTAACAAAAAAGAATATACCTTCTTCTCAGCACCCCATGGAACTTTCTCTAAAATTGACCACATACTTGGCCACAAAGCAAATCTCAACAGATACAAAAAAATTGGAATAACCTCCTGTGTTCTATTAGACCACCATAGTTTAAAGTTAGATTTCTACAACAACAACAAGTACAGAAAGCCTACAATCTCATGGAAACTGAATAATGCTCAAATGAATCAATAAAAATGGACCACATACCCAAACTTATGGGATGCTGTGAAAGCAGTGCTAAGAGGAAAAATCATAGCACTAAATGCCCACATAAAGAAGTTGGAGAAATCTCACATTAATGACTTAAGAGCACACCTGAAAGCCCTAGAACAAGAAGAAGCAAAGTCACCCAGGAGGAATAGACACCATGAAATAATCAAATTGAGAGCTGGAATCAATAAAATAGAAACAAAGAGAACTGCTGTGGATATCACTCTGTATAAATAAAATGCTGATTGGCCAGTAGCCAGACAGAAAATATAGGCAAGACAAGCAAAAAAGAGAATTCTGGGAACAGGAAGGCTGAGTCAGGAGATGCTGCCAGCTGCCGCCATGACAAGCAGCATGTAAAGATACCAGTAAGCCACAAGCCATGTGGCAACGTATAGATTTATAGAAATGGATTAATTTAAGATATAAGAACAGTTAACAAGAAGCCTGCCACGGCCATACAGTTTGTAAACAATATAAGTCTCTGTGTTTACTTGGTTGGGTCTGAGCAGCTGCAGGACTGGCAGGTGAGAGAGATTTGTCCAGACTGTGGGACAGGCAGGACTGGAGAAAACTTCAGCTACAAATGGCACCCAATGTGGGGCAAGAGTTTCCATCTAAAACCTAAAAAAAAAAAAAAAAAAAAAAGATTCTAAAACAGAGCTAAAAAGAGCTTCCTAGTTGTCTCTCTCAAGTTAGTGGCAATCTACGGGTTTGAGCTACTCTATGGCAGTTCATGGCATGTGTGTGGGCTTGACCTACGCTATGTTACACAGAGGTGTCTACAAGCTGCACACTATACTGTGTGTTGGATATAGTTTTTACTAGTTTAAAAACAAGAGGTTTCTGGGCTACATGCTGCTTTGATAAAAACATAGACCCACTGTTTCTAAGAGTTGATGGCGCCATGTAAAAAAGCTAACGGGGGTGGAGCCATCAGCCACAGTTGCCATTTCATTCTTAGAAAGGCTATAGTTTAAAGTAATAGATTCACAATAAGACAGATTCAGATGGAAGAAGACTTTAAATGCTTTACAGTGTGTGTAAAAATGTATGTAGGCTTAAAAGAGAGAAAAAATATAAAAATAAAGTCTTTAAAGAGACAGTAAAGGTAATATAAAAAATAAGCCACGTAAAGATGGATATTACACAGAAAATCTGGATTGTGTTGTCTTTGAGATTTTTAACTACAAAAAAAAATTTGATCATAAAAGCTATTGAGTTAAGCCAATATTTATATTTTAAAGGTATCTTGACTTCAAAATTTGGATGTAAAGATATGTTACTTTAAAAAGGAGGCTATGCTTTTGTTTCCACAGAAAGCCAGAGGCTATGGATTTGTTCCAGATTAAGATACATCAGGTTTGACCAACCAAGACCCCCTGAAAGGTCTCCGATGACACCATGGCCCAGATGATCCAACATCCAGAACCGTTTCAAGGCAACTGGCTCAGACAATACACCCTCACAGACTAATCCATAATCCTAAAATTTTCATTGTATCCCCATAAGATACAGCGCCCCCATCCAGCAAGAAGTAATATGAGAAGCTACACCCAAATTCCCAAATATACCAAGCTGGCTTTAGAGATAAAATTGGCTCACTCCTTCTCTAAACCCAGGCATATTACTAAAAAAATATGGTTGAGAGATTCTTGTGTCCCATATCAAAAGAGCCCTCTGGTGTGGGACAAAAAAACCCAATATTTTTATTTAAAACAGGTTGATTGTAAATGTAACCTCTTTCTAAAGAAAAAAAGGGGATAGTTTAGCTATGATAGGATAAAAGGATGGATTAATGAACCTACTTTTAAAGAGTAACAACTTGTTTAGAAGTGTTTTACATTGGTATGGGTTTTAGTTTATTGATACAAATTTAAGGTTAATTTTGTTATACTGTATGTGTATTTTTACTCTTGTTTAAGGTATTATGTTTATATAACTCATTTAAATTATAATGGAACAATTAGTCTATGAGAGTCAAACTTATAGTCATGTTAAGTTTTCTAGGTATACATAGATATATTTCAGATAGATAGGTAATCTTCAAATACTTCAAAGACCTACAGAAAATGTTTTTAAAAATTTAAACTTTCTGGACAATGAGACATGTCTGTTCCTGACAGCACCAATTTACTTCAGAGAAGAGGATGGGCATCAAAGACACTCTATATAGAGTTTATCTTATTCTTGACAAAAATAGCCATTTGGGCAAGAAACTGTTCTTGCCTGGACTGCTTGATCAACTGGACATACAAGACCCACAGAAAGGTGACCACTAAACTTTGCTTGGCAAAATAGTCCTTCAGGTTCCTGCTTCACAGAGGAAACTGCCAGACATTCTACAGGACACAGAGAGAAGTGACTGAGAGACTCTAGGCCTGTGGGCTAAAGACAGATGCCTCAACTTTACAAAGGAACTTTGGATGACTGTCCAGGTTGCCAGCTGTCTCTGTCTACCCTTGCAAGACCACCAAAAATTGCTTGCATCCTTCTCCCATTTCTCAGGGTAATATTATACCCTTCTGAGGTCTTTGATGTAGTTGAAGACTAGATAGTTATAATTATCCTTAGTTATGATAAAAGATAAGTTAGATACAAAACCTTAGACTTACAAATATAGGATAGATAGGATATCTTCTTTAATTTTGCCAAATACAAATAAACTAAATAAATAGACTAGATATAATAACTGTAGTTCTTGCTTGATAATTGTTTTGTTATATGTAATTTTACTATGTAAAAGTTAAAACCTTCCTTTAAAAAAAAAAGAAAAGAAAAGGAGAAGTGCTGTGAATATCGCTTTGTATAAATAAAATTCTGGTTGGCCAGTAGCCAGACAGAAAATATAGACAGGACAAATAAAAAAGAAAATTCTAGAAACAAAAAAGGCTGAGTCAGGAGATGCTGCCAACCACCGCCATGGCAAGCAGCATGTAAAGATACCGGTAAGCCACAAGCCATGTTGCAACTTATAGATTAATAAAAATGGGTTGATTTAAGATATAAGAACAGTTAAAAAGAAGCCTGCCATGGTCATACAGTTTGTAAGCAATATAAGTGTCTGTGTTTACTTGGTTGGGTCTGAGCAGCTGCGGGACTGGCGGGTGAAAGAGATTTATCCTGACCGTGGGCCAGGCAGGACTAGAAAAAACTTCAACTACAGAGAACAATACAAAGAATCAATGAAACAAAGAGTTGGTTCTTTGAGAAAATCAACAAGATAGACAAGCCCTTATCCAAACTAACCAAAAGGCAGAGAGAGAGAGAGAGCATCCAAATTAACAAAATGAGAAATGAAAAGGGAAACATAACAACTAACACTGAGGAAATCCAGAGAACCATCAGGTCATACTTCAAAAACCTGTACTCCACAAAACTGGAAAATCTAAAAGAAACGGATAAATTTCTGGATAGGTACCACATACCTAAGTTAAATCAAGACCAGATAAACTATTTAAATAGACCATTAACCCCCAAGGAAATAGAAACAGTCATTAAAAGTCTCCCAACCAAAAAAAACAAAAACAAAAAAACCAGGACCAGATGGTTTCAGCACACAGTTCTACCAGATCTTCAAAGAAGAGATAATACCAATACTCTTTAAATTGTTCCACACAATAGAAACAGAAGGAACGTTACCAAACTCCTTCTATGAGGCTACAATTACCCTGATTTCCAAGCCAAACAAAGATGCAACAAAGAAAGAGAACTACAGACCAATCTCCCTCAGGAACATTGATGCAAAAATACTCAATAAGATATTGGCAAACAGACTCCAAGAACACATCAAAACAGTTATCCACCATGATCAAGTAGGCTTCATCCCAGGGATGCAAGGGTGGTTGAACATACGAAAGTCTGTCAATGTAATAAACCATCTAAACAAACTGAAAGAAAAAAACCACATGATCATCTCACTAGATGCTCAAAAGGCCTTTGACAAAATCCAACACCCCTTCATGATAAAGGTCTTGGAGCAGTCAGGAATACAGGGAACATACCTAAACATAATAAAGGCAATTTACAGCAAGCCAACAGCCAACATCAAAGTAAGTGGAGAGAAACTCAAAGTGATTCCACTAAAATCAGGAACAAGACAAGGCTATCCGCTCTCCCCATACTTATTCAATATAGTACTTGAAGTTCTAGCCAGAGCAATAAGACAACATAAGGAGATCAAGGGGATACAAATTGGAAAGGAAGAAGTCAAGCTTTCACTATTTGCAGATGACATGATAGTATACATAAGTGACCCCAAAAATTGAACCAAGGAACTCATACAGCTTATAAACACATTCAGCAATGTAGCAGGATACAAGATTAACTCAAAAAAATCAGTAGCCCTCCTATATACAAATGACAAACGGGCTGAGAAAGAAATCAGAGATACATCACCCTTTACAATAGCCGCAAATGATATAAAATACCTTGGGGTAACTCTAACTAAACAAGCAAAGGACCTGTATGACAAGAACTTTAAGTCCCTGAAGAAACTGAAGAAGATGTCAGAAAATGGAAAGATCTCCCATGCTCATGGATAGGTAGGATTAACATAGTAAAAATGGCAATCTTACCAAAAGCAGTCTACAGATTCAATGCAATCCCCATCAAAATCCCAACACAATTCTTCACAGACCTGGAAAGAACAATACTCAATTTCATATGGAAAAACAAAAAACCCAAGATAGCCAAAAGAATTCTGTATAATAAAACAACCTCTGGAGGCATCACAATCCCTGGCTTCAAGCTCTACTATAGAGCTACAGTAATAAAAACAGCTTGGTACTGGCATAAAAAGACATGTAGACCAATGGAACCAAACTGAAGACCCTGGCATTAATCCACATATAATTTTCAACAAAGAAGCCAAAACTATACAATGGAAAAAAAGAAAACATCTTCAACAAATGGTGCTGGCATAACTGGATGTCAACATGTAGAAGACTGCAAATAGATCCATATCTGTCACCATGCACAAAACTTAAGTCCAAATGGATCAAAGACCTCAACATAAATCCAGTTACGCTGAACCTGATAGAAGAGAAAATAGGAAGTAGTCTTGAACACATTGGCATAGGAGATCACTTCCTAAATATAACACCAGTAGCACAGACACTGAAACAATCAATGGGACCTCTTGAAACTGAGAAGCTTTTGTAGAGCAAAGGACATAGTCAACAAGACGAAGCGACAGACTACAGAATGGGAAAAGATCTTCACCAATCCCACATCTGACAGAGGGCTGATATCCAGAATATATAAAGAACTCAAGAAATTAGACATCAAAATGCCCAACAGTCCAATTAAGAAATGGGCTATAGAGCTAAACAGAGAATTCTCAACAGAGGAAGCTCAAACGGCTGAAAGACATTTAAGGAATTGCTCAACATCCCTAATCATCAGGGAAATGCAAATCAAAACAACTCTGAGATACCACCTTACACCCATCAGAATGGCTAAGATCAAAAACACTGAAGACAGCTTATGCTGGAGAAGATGTGGAGCAAGGGGAAATCTCCTCCACTGTTGGTGGGAATGCAAGCTTGTACAGCCACTTTGGAAATCAATATGGCACTTTCTTAGAAAATTGGGAATCAATCTCCCCCAGATCCAGCTATACCACTCTTGGGCATATACCCAAGGAATGCTCAATTATACCACAAGGACACATGCTCAGCTATGTTCATAGCAGCATTGTTTGTAATAGCCAGAACTTGGAAACAACCTAGATGCCCTTCAACTGAAGAATGGATAAATAAAATGTGGTACATATACACAATGGAGTACTACTCAGCAGAGAAAAACAATGACATCATGAGGTTTGCTGGCAAATGGATAGATCTAGAAAATAATCATCCTGAGTGAGGTAAACCAGACTCAGAAAGACAAACACGGTATGTACTCACTCATAGGTGGATACTAGATGTAAATCAAAGGATGACTAGACTGCTACTCACAACTCCAGGGAGGTTACCTAGTAAAGAGGACCCTAAGAAAGACACAGGGATCGCCCAATGACAGAGAAATGGATGAGATCTACATGAGAAAACTGGACATGAGGAGGGGTAATGAAGGGCAAGGGTTGGGGGAAAGGGAGCTTAGGGGAGCAGCTGGATCAAGAACAGAGAGGGAGAACAAGGAAAGAGATACCATGATAAATGAAGACCCCATGGGAATAGGAAGAAGCAGAGTGCTAGAGAGGTCCCCAGAAATCCACAAAGATACCTCCACAATAGACTACTGGCAATGGTCAAGAGAAAGCCCGAACTGACCTACTTTGGTGATTGGATAGCCGAACACCCTAACTGCCGTGATAGAACTCTCATCCAGTGACTGATGGAAGCAGATGCAGAGATCCACGGCCAGGCCCCAGGTGGAGCTCCAGGAGTCCAATCGGTGAGAGAGAGGAGGGATTGTATGAGCGAGAGATGTTGAGACCATGACTGGAAAAACCACAGGGACAAATAGCCAAACTAGTGGAAACACATGAACTGTGAACCAATGGCTGAGGAGCCCCCATGGAACTGGAGCAGGCCCTCTGGATAAGTGAGACAGTTGATTAGCTTGAACTGTTTGGGAGGCCCCCAGGCAGTGGAGCCGGGACCTGTCCTTGGTGCATGGGCTGGCTTTTTGGAGCCTGGGGACTATGCTGGGATACTTTGCTCAGCCTTGGTGTAGGGAGGAGGAGACTGGACCTGCCTCAGATGAGTCTACCAGGCTGGGCTGCCTCCCCAGGGGAGACTTTGCCTTGGAGGAGGTGGGAATGGGGTTGGATTGGGGGGGGGGT
>CABHPR010078786.1:0-35238 GCA_902168415.1 Peromyscus melanophrys
TTTACCTATAGTAGAAAAATTTGTCTGAAGCATTATTGGAACTAAAAGTTTAACAGCATATAAATATTCCTGAAGCTTAGCAAAAGTTGTGAAGACTAGACATAAGGAAGCCCGTGTCCTCAGATGGCAAGCTTTCCAGGAGTGTTTTAGAAACTTCTGAATGGACTTTGCTTTCCTTCTTCTTTTCAAAGGCTGCTCTGACATATTCTTTGAGACATGAGGATAAAATCTACTCTTAGGAATTAGGGGAGCAAAAGACTTCTTGACTTTCTGGGTCTGTTCAAGTGATTTTATGAGAACATGTTTATCAGGCTGAACTCCATTCCAAACCTACCTGTTAGTTAAAATAAACAATTTATTTATTTTACACCCTGACTACATTTTCCTCTCCCTCTTCTCATTCCATTCCCTCCCCCTCCCCACTTCCCTTTATACCCCCTCAATCCACTCCTCCTCTGTTTCTGTTCAGAAAGGGGCAGGCCTCCCATGGGTATCAACAAAGCATGGCATATCAAGTTTCTGTATGACTGAGCACATTTCCTTGGATTAATGCTGGGCAAAGCAATCCAGTATGAGGAATAGGTTCCCAAGAGCCAGCCAAAGCACTAGGGACAGCCTCTCCACTCATTGTTAGGAGTGCCACAAGTAGATCAAACTACATAACTGTCACACATATGTAGAGGGTGTAGGTCAGTCACATGCAGGATCCCTAGTTGTTGGTTCAGATTCTGTGAGTTACTATGAGCTAGGCTAGTTGTTTCTGTGGTTTTCTTGTGATGCCCTTGACTCCTCTGACCCCTGCAATCCTTCTTCTCTCTTTTCAGCAGTATTTACTGAGCTTAGGCTAATATTGGCTGTGGGTTTCTGCATCTGTTTCCATCAGTTACTGGATGAGGGCTTGCTGATGACAATTAAGGTAGTCACCAATCTGATCATATAACAGAGCCAGTTCATGCTATATATCCACTACTGTTAGGAGTCTTAGCTGAGGTCATCTTCATAGATTTGTGAGTGTTTCCCTTGCATCAAGTTTCTACCTGACCACAAAATTCCTTCCCTGATTTCCAGTCATCTCTTTAATGTAGATGAATTTCTAAACAGTCTTATGAAATAAGAAACACAGAGCCAAATACAGGGGTGCAAGCCGTAGAGATCAGAGTGATAGTGATAGCCACCAAACCAACCTTAGCTCACCACACCACTGTCGCTTCCCAAGAGAACCGAACCCACTTCTTCCTGTCTAACCTGCATCTTTTTTGCCTTGCTTTTCTGCCTTCTCATTGGCTCTAAGCCCAGCCGTATCACTTTCTCATCACTGTCTGTCTATACAGACCTCCAGGCCTCTGTGGTTGGTACTGGGATTAAAGGTGTGTGTCACCACACTTGGCTGTGTCCTTGAACACACAAAGACTCTGCCTGCCATGTGATTGGATTAAGGGCATGTGCTACCACTGCCTGACTTCTGTTTATTGCTGGCTATGGTCTCTGATCTCCAGGCAAACTTTATTTATTAACATACAAATAAAATATCACCATACTTTAAGTACCTTTCCCCCTCCACCTACTCTCTAACCCAATCCTTCAAGTTCCCATCCCCCAGTCCTTGTTACCTAGCCTCTCAGGGTATGTTGATTATAGCATGGTTATCCTTTACTTTGTAGCTAATATCCACTTATGAGTGAGTACATACCATATTTTTTTTTATTTCTTGATCTGAGTTACTTCACTCCGGATGATATTTTTCTAAATCCATCCATTTGCCTTCAAATTTCATAATGTCATTGTTTTTAACAGCTGAGTAATACTTCATTGTGTACATGTACTACATTTTCTTTATCCATTCTTCGTTTGAGGGACATCTAGGTTGTTTCCAAATGCTGACTATTATGAATAAAGCTTCTATGAACATAGTTGAGCTTGTGTCCTTGTGGTATGATGAAGCATCCTTTGGGTATATGCCTAACAGTGGTATAACTGGGTCTTCTGGTAGATTGATTCCCAGTTTTCTGGGAAGATATCATACTGATTTGCAAAATGGTTGTACAAGTTTGTACTCCCACTAGCAATGGAGGAGTGTTCTCCTTGCTCCACATCCTCTTTAGCATATGCTGCCATTTGTGTCATTGTGTTTTTGATCTTAGCCTTTCTGTCAGGCAGACAGGTATAAGATGGAATTTCAGAGACATTTTGATTTGCATTTCCTTGATGGTTAAGGATGCTGAAAATTTCTTTAAGTGTTCTCTGCCATTTGAAATTCTTCTGTTGAAATTCTCTGTTTAGATCTGTACCCCATTTTTAATTTTTGATTTTTTACTATCTGGATTTTTGAGTTCTTTATGTATTTTGAAGATCAGCCCTCAGTTGAACATGGGGTTGGTGAAGATCTTTTCCCATTCTGTAGACTGCAGTTTTGTCCAATTGACAGTGTCATTTGTCTTACAGAAGCTTTTAAGTTTCATGAGGTCCCATTTATTAATTGTCAATCTTAGTGTCTGTGCTACTGGTATTCTATTCAAGAAGTTGTCTCCTATGCAAAATGAAGCATTTTCTTTTTTTTTTCTTCTTCTTTTTTTTGTTTTTTGTTTTTTGTTTTTCAAAACAGGGTTTCTCTGTGTAGTTTTGGTGCCTGTCCTGGGTCTTGCTCTGTAGGCCAGGCTGGCCTCAGACTCACAGAGATATGCCTGGTTCTGCATCCTGAGTGCTAGAATTAAAGGTGTACACCACTGCTGCCTGGAAAAGCATATTCTTTATAAATTCTTGAATGTTCTGATCCTAAAGGTGCTTTTACCCAGTAATGAGTTTCAGAATTTTTTCTTGCTCAATAGAACAAAAATATCTGAGGTCATCTAGTATCTAGTTGCAGCAATTTAAGTAAAGACCTGACCCAGAGTACAAAAAATAACCGTAATTTTTAAAAATATGTAACTTAACCAAAACAATAGGATGCTATGCTCTGAACTAATCATTTGGTATCTGCCACAAATCCCTAAATAATGTTAGGTGATGAATAGGGCTAACTTGATGTGATGTCTTTTCCAATGTCCACTTGATTGGTAAACTTCATAAACCACAGATTTCTACTTTTTAGGTTATTTTCACATGAAGCTTGCCCAAATCAATAGTCTCTTTTATTAAAACAAAGAATTATGAAACTATGTTTAAAGTACTGGCTTGTTTTCTCTTTTAGAAGTAGTTTAAGGTAGTAGGATTATGTTTTCTGGACAAGGTAGAAAAAATGTGCTCTCCAACTCCAGACTCTGACTTTTTCGTTATTGGGACCTTGTTCTACAAAGAACTCTCCAGAAATATTGATCCTCGTTGTTAACTCTCAGAAACAGAGCATGTCTTCTAAAATATGGGGCAAAAAATTCTTGTACTGTTTTAGGTAGTATGTCCATTGCCATATTTGTTCTTGGCCCAAATAGGTAGAATACAGAGTGAGATGACCAATGTCCATGGCCAAGAGCTAAAGTAGGAATTCTCCAAGGAAACCAAAGTGTATGGCTTTAGGACTGAGTAAGGTCTCAAGACAAGACAAACAATATGTGTCCATCACAAAGGAGGTTGAAGGGGACTCAACAAGTGCCTGCTAATTGCAGTGTTGATTATCATGCTTGAGATAAGTAAGATTGGGGGTGGGGATTTAGCTCAGTGGTAGAGCGCTTGCCTAGCAAGCACAAGGCCCTGGGTTCAGTCCTCAGCTCCGGAAAATAAAAAAAAAGAGATAAGTAAGATGATGATAAGTAGAATGTGTGTGTCTATGGTGATCTGAGTAAGAATGGCTGACATAGGCTCATATATTTGAATGCTTAGTCACCAAAGAGTGGCACTATTTTAAAAAATCCAAAACTATTAAGAGCTGTGGCCTTATTGGAGGAAGTACGTAATTGGGGATGGATTTGAGGTTTCAATAGCCCATACCCAGAAAGTCTCTCTCTCTCTCTCTCTCTCTCTCTCTCTCTCTCTCTCTCTCTCTGCCTATGCATCAAGATGTAGTTCTCAGCTACTTCTCCAGAACTTGCCTGCATTCTACCATGGTCCCTGCCGTGATGACAATAATCTAAACCTTTAAGAGTGTAAGCAAGCCAGTAAGCAGTACCTCTCCATGGCCTCTGCATTCAGCTTCTGCTTCCAAGTTCCTGTTCTTCATGTATTTCTACCCTCACTGCATCCAATGATGAACTGTTATATGGAACTGTGAGTAAAATAAACCCTTTACTTCCCAACTTGCTTTTCATCATGGTATTTCATCACAGCAAAAGTAACCCTAACTAAGAGAGTATCCAATGAAATTGTGATGTGAGCCCTGCAGGGTTGGCACACTCCTTTAATCCCAGCACTTGAAAGGGCAGAGGCAGGTGAATCTCTGAGTTCTAGGGCAGCCTGGTCTGGAGAGCAAGTTCCAGTATAGCAAAGCTTAGGCAGTGAAGCTATCCATAGAAAACAGAAAGCTGGTGAAGATGTAATTGAACAGGGGGCCATGTTCTAGCCCCAAAAGCAGCTGAACGTGGAAGCTTCATCCATGTTGAGCCAAGGATAGAAGGAAGGGGTTACAGAATCTTGCCCTTAGACTAAGGAAAGCCTCTGAAACCAGGAGTATGTCAGGAGTGTCTCTGCATGGAGGCCTATAGAGGCCATTGCATGAAGCTATGAAGGTGAAGCCTGGATTGGCTTGGAGAACCCAAGATGTTGGAGATACTAGAGTCATGGGATATTTACTGAGGAGAGCTGCTGACAAGGAGTAGAACCAGCCCAAGAGAAAGAAGTGTGTTGCAATCAACAAAGCTAAACAGAGTTGGAGATCTGAAGAGTGCTTTGACATCAGACATGGAGATGCAGAGGTTGGAATTTGCCCAGCTTGATTTTGGTATTGCTTTTGGTATAGTATTTCCTTACTATGCTCCCTTTCTTCAGTGTTGGAATGGTAATGCATATCTTGTACCATTATATATTAGAAATACATAATCTGCCTTTTTATTTTGATTTTACATAGATTAAAGCTAAGGGATTGCATGATTCTCAGAAGATACTTTGAACTTTGGACTTTTAAACAAGTATTTGACTATGAGGACTTTTGAAGTTATACTGCCACCTAAAGCCATATGACGTCTGAGGTCCATGCTTAGCTGTCTCTGCCCCTCATTGGCCCTGGGAAAGCTGCCTTCCCCAATCCTTCACATGGGCATAGATGCCCCACTCCTCAACAATCTGGGAAAGCTGTGCCTTCCCCTCAATAACCACCACGTGGAAGAGCTGACCCCAGTGAGTTGAGCATGAGAGAGCTGGCCCTGCCCCTCTACTGAAGGGGGTGTCCAGGCAGAGGCCCAGGCTGACCAACTTAGGCCCACATCCAGTGTTTTGACTTGGCCCACCCCAAAATCTACACCATCTATGACTTGCTGTAGCATGTGAAGGTACTGATCTAGCAGAATCATAGCCGCAGGATCCCCATGACTTGGGACTACTGCAGGATATCTAGAGAAGTTTTGTTGCAGGTCCACTATTCATGGCATAGCAGAAGCCAGACCACACCAACACTCATTACAATAAACATTTACAAGTGAAGATGCTAGGACAAAATCGTGTACTGTGTGACGCACCACTACTCCCAGTGCCACTATGATGAAAAAAATATGAGACGGAGAGGCAAGCAAGACAGAGAAACAAAGTGGGGTTTTTCAGTATGATTTTCTTTTCTTTTGGGGGGCTTGGCTACAAGGGAGGAAGATGGACATGAAAGGACTGAGAAATGAGTGGGATTTGGATACATGATGTAAAATTCCCAAAGAATCATTAAAAAATTGTTAATATGTAATATATTAACATTATAATATAATATATAATACATTGATACAATATGTATATTACATTACATATTAATTAATATAATATATTATATATTTAATATATTATGTTAATTAATTATATATTGATTAATATAATATATTAATATAATAATCCCATTTGCTTGCATTACACTTAAAATTCTGAAATGCTATAATAAAATGACAATTATATTTGTGCTATAGAAAAATCTGAATTAGAAAACAAATACATGACCCTTTCTAAAGAAAATAAACTAGTTTTACAAAAATGCCAGGTAAGAAAACAAGTTTAAACCTTTATAAATGTTGTATGTTCAAGGTAGAGGGAACACTTAAAATATGCTAGTTGGTTTGTTACCTAAATTACTTAATATATATAGTAACTAAACCATGCTAAATGCATTAAGAACTTTGAGTAGCTCTTACTCCAACAGACTAGCCAAGCAGAATGTGTTTTAAGAAGCTTCTACATGGAAGCATGTGACTCCAGAAAAAAATTTTATCACACCTCTCTGCACATTCCTGAACTGGCATCTCACACATACTGGTAAATGTCTTCTTCCTCCCAAAATTCTATTTTTACATGGACATAAATCATTACTGGTACCTGATAACACTAGTAAATAAATTGTCCATTCTCAGTAACTCTGGATGTATTATCTCTAAAAGATCACACTTTCTCATTTTCATTTATTATTTTAATTGTACCAAAAGTACAAATGATGCTGTTCTACAAAGAAAGTCTGTTGTAGATGTAACCAACTGCCTTATTAAATAAGAGACACAGAGCCAATGTAAAGATGAAAGCCAAAGAGGTCAGAGCTAAGAGTCTTACCCGCTTTTCCGCCAGCTAGCCTCTCCCGCCAAGAGACCTCTCCGAAAAGGGACTCCTTCCTGTGCGTTTGATTTTAAAATAAGAGTTCTGTTCTGCCTTCTCATTGGTTGTAAACCCAACTACGTGACTGCCTCGTAACTACCTCTCTGTACAGACCTACAAGTCTTCTATGGTTGGTATTGAGATTAAGGGCGTGTGTCTCCAATGCTGGCTGTATCCTTGAACACACAGAGATCTTCCTAGTTTTGCCTGCCGAGTGCTAGGATTAAAGGCGTGCACCACCACCGCCCTGGCTTTCGCTATGGCTTGCTGATAGCTCTGACCCCTAGGCAACTTTATTTATTAACATACAAATAAAATCACATTTCAGTACAAATAGAATACCACTATAGTCTGTTACAGACAAATAACAATAATCTGTTAGATCTGCTACCCAACCAAACAAACCACTCTTTATATATGATATTGTTGACCAATAAGAGAAAGTACAACTGAGATAACATCATGAACAGTATAAACCAAGATACTCAGTGAAAATGGTTGTTTTGAAGCATGCAATTGGCGCTTCCATTCTGGACATGCAGATTAAAAGCCTGTCTGTTAAATACAAGTTGATTCAAGGGCTGAATCTTTCTCCTTCCTCAAGAAATAATTTTCAAGCCTTGTGTTTCAGTGTGACTTTCATGTCACATAATACTCAAAATTTGTCTTATGGAGCAGGAAAATGCTTTCTTTTAGCCACATGTATTAAGCTATAATTTACAGTGATCAGAATTCATATTTCATAGAGCATAGTTCTAGGAGTTTTGACAAGCAGATGTAATCACACTGCTGCTATCATAATCAAGATGAGGCTAACTGTACCTTTAAAAGCTTCCATACCCCTGTGAATGTTTTATGTACTTACACTTTTCCTTAGCTCAAAAAGTTATACAACTGTAACTAAAGCTTATGTGTAGGGTTCAAGTTTGGCTTCACTTACATAACACAGTGCATTTGAAATTTGTTCATGTCTCTGTATATAAGTCACTCAGGAAATAAGAATTGGGATGTTTTTCTTTTGAGATTTTCATACTTTTTTTTAACTTTTTTCACATTCTATTTTTTTATTAAGAACTTTCTGGATCCCATGACCTATGGTCAGATACCTTGCTCAACCTTGAGGCATTGGGGAGGGGCTTGGTCCTGCCTCAGTTGAATATACTGGGCTTAGTTGTCCCCCCATGGAAGAACTTACCCTATTGGAGTAGGGGATGAGGTGTGGATGGGTGGGGGAAGGTGGAGGAGGGGGAGTGGAAGGAGGGTTGAGAGGGGGATCTGTGGCTGGTATGTAAAATGAACTTTAAAAAATTTAAAAAAAAAAAAAGAAAGCTAATGGAGCATAGTCCTGGGAATGAGCCAGAGAACAAGCAGGCAAGTAATATTGCAATATTGTTCCATCATTTCTTTTCCAGGTTTCTGCTCTGACTACCTTAATAATGGATTGAGACCTGCATGTGTAAGATAAATTAAACCCTTACTCCCTCAAAAAAAAAAGAAAATTTTTATTTGTTTTACATACTATCCACAGATCTTACTCCCATCCCTCCTCCCGCTTTCTGCCAGCCTTCCCCTCCAGCCCACTCCCTATCCCCTCCTCTGAAAGGGTAAGGCCTATCTTGGGGAGTCAGCAAAGCCTGGTACATTCAGTTGAGGCAGGTCTAAGCCCCTCCCCCTACGTCAAGGCTGTGCAAGGTGTCCCACCATAGGTAATGGGCTACAAAAAGCCAGTTCATGCACCAGGGATAGATCCTAATCCCACTGCCAGGGGCCCCTTAAACAGACCAAGCTATACAACTGTCTCACTTATGCAGAGGGTCTAGTCCAGTCCCATACAGACTCCACAGCTGTTGGTCTAAAGTTCATAAATTCCCACTAGCTTCTTTTGGTTGTATCTGTAAGTTTCCCCATCATGATCTTAATGCCCCTTGCTCATAGAATCCCTCTTCCCTCTCTTCAACTGAACTTCTGGAGCTTGGCCTGGTACTTGGCTTTGGATCTCTGCATCTGTTTCCATCAGTTACTGGATGAAGGCTCTATGATGACAGTTAGGGTATTTACCAATCTGATTACCAGGGTAGGCCAGCTCAGGCACCCTCTCCACTACTGATATTAGTCTAAGCTAGGGTCATCTTTTTGGATTCCTGGGAACTTCCCTAGCACCAGGATTCTCCATATCCCCATGAAGTCTCTAATCTCTTTCAATGCTCTCCTATTCCATCCCTGTTCCAGCTCAACCATCCTCTACCCTCTATTTCCCCCTCTCACCCCAAGTTTACTCAGGAGATCTCATCTATTTCCCCTTCCCAGGGTGATCCATGCATCCCTCTTAGGGTCCTCCTTGTTACCTAGCTTCTCTGGAGCTATGAGTTGTAGTCTAGTTATTATTTGTTTTATATATAGTATCCATTGTGTGAATACATACCATGTTTGTCTTTCTGAGTCTCGGTTAACTCACTCAGAATGATATTTTCTAGTTCCATCCATTTGCCTTCAAATTTCATGATGTCATTGTATTTTACTGCTGAGTAGTACTCCATTATATATGTGTACCACATTTTCTTTATCTATTCTTCAGTTGAGGGGCATCTACTTTCTAAAGCAAAATTCAATATATGGAACTCCAATCTCTGGCCACTGGAACCTTTGTCAGTGTTAGATGAGGTAAGAATATAAGTGTGTCTGTGCTGGTGGTCTGCATTCCACAGAAGATTATAAACAGGGACTCTAACAGGCCCCAAACAAATAAGTGTTTATTTTTTAAGTGATTAGACATGATAATTAATTCCAACCATTAGGCAAAGCTTGAGTATGTTTTTAAATTATATTTTCATTACTATAATAGTGATATTCACATTTATGACTTGAGTATATAACATTAGGTTTCTTTTCTGACTGACATTTCAGAAAATATTTAATTACCATTCAAGCAGCATAGTCAAGAAGGCAGATATCTTAACAAGAGAAGATGATGGATGGTACTCTATACACCAATACTTCCATTATTCATATGCAATATTCATGACCTGTAGTCTGCTCACACATCAACTTTCTTATTTATTTAACAACTAACACAGTTTATAGTATTACTAAAGTAAACTTTTTAAAAATGAATTTATGAATATTAATGAAAAGTCACAGAGTAAAAAAAGATAACTATAAAAAGTAGGCAGCAATTTTAAGACTCTGAGTCCATGCAAAACTCCTATTCATATTGAGCACTTGAGCGTAACTGGTGATGTCCATACATGCTCATATATTCTATTGGAAACCATGTACCTGCAGCAAATGTCCTTGGATAAGTAAGGCCAAATTCAATGTGATCCAGTAACATTCTTCTTATACTGTCTTACACTTGGCAGATAGTGTATGTCTCCTTGTCTTGGGAACTAAAAACTGAAATACAACTTTGGCCTCTCAAAATTTTGTTGAAGAATGTGCTTACAAAAGACAATAAGCACATCTTCACTCTTGTGTGACTCTCTTACCTAACCTGGGTTGTTCTAGGACTCTACATAGACAAACTTCACATTTTGTAAGGAGATATAGTAGTAAATCTTCTGATCCTTGGTCACTGTGGCCCTTGACAAGACAGTTGGCTTCTGTGGTGTTAATCATTTAAATGATTTGAAGGAGACCACAGTGGTTATCCTGTTTCCTGTTTAATAAAGCTATCAAAAGGATTAATGAAAGGAAACCTCTAGAAGACTCCACACTCTTTCCAACAAGGCAGCAGCAAAACAGCAGGTGCTCCATGTGAACACACATTTGTCTTCCTCCTGTGGACTCTTCCTGAAGGACATCCAGCTTCTAGCTTGCAACTAATGGGCTGATTATGTTGTCACTCTTGAGCTCTTTGCCAGATTGCAGGGAAGAGTTTTCTTGGAAGCCTTAGTTTCCAAACTTTCTCCAGCTATGCAGTTTAATTATATCTAGCAAAATGACAACAGAGCTCATAATTAGCCTGGAGATTAATTACTGCTGAATCAATCCAAACACAGGTGCTTAGGCAAAAAGAAAAGAGTTTTCTCATCACCTGGCAAAAGGTGGACATGAGAGATATAGTTTATGACTTCTTCTATGAGCTAAAACATAGAAGTACTGCAAAATGTCTTGGACCTTCATTGCCAAGATGTCCCTAAGTATTTGAAAAGAACCAAACCAGAGATGATCAAAATAGCGATATTGTATTTGCAAAATTGCATGTACTATAATCTATATTGCTAAAACAAATATTCCTTCCAGACAAATGCCTACAGTTAGAATTCGTTTTCTTTCTCTATTTAATCAATAAAATATTAGTCAACAATCAATCTGCTGCTTTACAAGTGATCTATAGATGAAAGTTACTGTTTAATTGATAAACTAGTTATATTTCTGCTGCTGTGACAGATGCCAAGATAATCAACTTAAAAAAAAGAGAAGAGATAAGATGTATCTGCAGTCTTACTATACCATTCCAGGTCAGGCTTACAATGTCTTAATTTCTTTCTACTTGGTCCTACCTGTACCTCTTACCAGTACTGTATGTCATTTGGGAACTCAGACTTCAACATGTGAGTACCAGTCTAACACTTCAACCCAAATCATTTCAAATAGCATAGTTCCCATTATGTAAGATAAGTAAGTTCTAGAAATGTGCTACACAGTGTAGATCCTACAGTCGACAATATAATATCACATAGTTAAAACATTAAGAGGATGGATCCCATTTAACATAAGTTAAATGTTCTTAACCACACAGAAGAGAAAAACACCAAAAACAAAAGACACAGAAGGTATTTGAAGAAGATATTTGTATCTCTGACTTTGATTGTGGTGATGGTTTCACTAGTGCATGCTTATGTCCAAACTCATCAAATTGTAACCATTAAATATGTACAGGGCTTTATATATCTGTTATACCTTAATCAAGCTGCATTTTTTAAACAAAAGAAAAGGCAAGGAAAATAGATCATTGTATCTCAGGTGTGTTCTGTGACCCTAAAAATGCCTGTGAACACACAGAATAGACTATCCTACTCCTAGACAGAGCTGCAAACCACTTCTAGATCAGACTCTAAAGCAATTAACCATCAATTGGGGATATTAAATTTCCTCTTGGAAAATCGCAGGAAGAGTAAAAAGACTAGATTATCTGAATGAAAAAAAGAAAAGAATTGATATCATTTACATATGTGTACTATTTCATATCAACATTTAGCTACAAAATATTTGAGATATTTTAAATGCACACATGTATAGGATCCAAGAAACCTAAATTATATTTCCAAGTGATTCAAATGTATAGCCAGACTTCAGAATGGTTGGTCTGAAGTCACAAAGACTTGGCCATATCATATAGTTACATAACACATGAGAGAACAGGGTAAATTAGAACCTAGAGGACAGAGAGAGACAGAGGGATTGAAAAGATGCAATTCAGAATTCAAGAGCCTTGTGTCCTAATAAAGTTGGTTAGGGCCATACTGAAGAATACATCTAGTAGCTTAAGATATGTGTTATTTTGATTGTCTATTTGCTTCTGTGTTCTAACATTTAGACAAGTAAGGATTTCTTCCCATGTTTTTAATAACTCCATTACTGACTACAGAAAGTAAATTATATTCATACAACCCAAAGAAAAACCAATGAAAAGAAGGAAAAATGAAATTTAGAGAAAATTTATGGAAAGTTTTAAATAGATGAAATGAATGGATGCAAATGTGTAGCAGTCCTCTCCCACCCCAGCCTACAGCAGCATGTCAGAGAGGCTGCAGAAAAGCCATTTGCTTTCAAAAAGACTGGAGCAGAGAGGACATGGCAGCCAGGAGAGGAATGTTGTCAGAGCAACTTCTGAAGGAGCACAGCAGAGCTCTCCAGTGCTGAAAGGCCCACAACTGTGCATCCAGCCGCACGACCATCTGCCATACCTGCCTTCTCTTCTAGAGCTTGGCTAGGGCCAGAGCAGTCACTGCCTTACCACTGGAGTAAGAGACAGGCAGCCCTCAATAACGCAGTTCTGTAAAGAGAGTTTCAGGAGTGCAGGGAACCTGTCTTACAGGCACACAAGTGCTTGCCATGAAACTGGAATGCATGTCTGGGTCTGTCCCCAGCTCACCAGAAGTGGCTCACATCCCCTTGTGTAGCTCTAATGTGAAACCTAAAAACACAGTTCAACATTCAGTTCTCTTTATTCTTTCAAGGCTGCTCACCAGCAAACTATCTCATCCCTTTTGCTCCTTTGGAAATACAGATATTACAGAATTAAAAGTACATTTTGTAATTGGCAAGGGCTCCAGTGCACAGCTCCACACTGCCACCTCCACAAACCTGAGGACTTCCCCTAGAATTTTAAAGACTAGACTCGGGCCAGACCAGGATTCATGGTTTTGGTGCTGAAAAGAATTTCAGGACTAACAAGTATAGTGAAGCTGAGTTGGAAATTTTGTTAGAGATATTTTATATACAGAGTTAAGCATAAGAGTCTGGGGACAGAGATGTGTTCAGAAGACAATAAGACAAACTGGGGATAGGAATCTCCTCAAGACAAAGTAGGGAGAAGTAAGATGAACTCAAGTGTGTGGCTTGAGTTTTCCTGCCTGGCCCAAGATCAGGATAAATCTCTTTCACCTGCCAGTCCCACAGCCACTCAGACCCAACCAAGTAAACACAGAGACTTATATTGCTTACAAACTTTATGGCCATGGCAGGCTTCTTGCTAACTGTTCTTATATCTTAAATTAATCCATTTCTATAATTCTGTACCTTGCCACATGGCTCGTGGCTTACCGGCATCTTTACATGCTGCTTGCCCTAGCGGTGGCTGGCAGTCAGTGACTCCTTCTGCCTTCCTGCTCTTTTTATTCTCTCTGTTAGTCCCGCCTATACTTCCTGCCTAGCCACTGGCCAATCAGTGTTTTATTAGCAACACATTTGCCATACAGAACATCCCACAGCACTTTCCTCTTTTTTTTTTTCAAAAAGGAAGGTTTTAACCTTAAAGTAAATTACATATAATTTGGGAATTTGGGCATAGCTTCTCTTACTACTTCCTGCTGGAGGGGGGCGCTGTATCTTATGGGGACATAAAGAAAATTTTAGAATTATGGAATAGTCCGTGAGAGTGTATCATCTGAGCCAGTTGCCTTGAAACGGTTCTAGATGTTGGATCATCTGAGCCATGGTGTCATCGGAGACCTTTCAGGTGGTCTTGGCTGGTCAAACCTGATGTCTCTTAATCTGGAACAAATCCATAGGCTCTGGCTTTCTGTGGAAATAAAATCAGAGCTTCCTTTCCAAAGCAACATATCCTTACATCCAAATTTTGAAGTCAAGGTATCTTTAAAATATACATATTGGTTTAACTGTTTAAAATATGCATATTGGTTTAACATACATATATGGCTTTATCAAAAGGCATCTTCTGAGGCCAAGACAATATGGCATCATCCCTGAAGTGGCCTTCGCAATCTGGAAAAGGTACAGTGCCTTTTTCTTTGAAGGCAGCTGAACAGGCAATGGGCCGATGGCTTCTGATGTACAATGGAACAGCAGTTGAAACAGTTATTCTTGAAGAGTAACTAAGCTCACGCCTCTCAATAGTAGAATGGCAATTAATAGAGGGATGTGAAGAAGAACGGGATGCTGAGATGAAGCCACATACACACATAGCCAAGAAGAATGGACAGCTGAATTCAAAAAACATCAACAATTTCCAGAATTTAAAATCCTGAATCATGACATGACACTAGTGGAATTCAGGTATTTCTGGTACATGAACTGCTCTCACCCAATGTGAGGTTGAACTGTTGACTTTGTGTACATCTTACTTCACAAATGAGTCTGTCAGATACGCTAAGCCTATAGGCTGAAGATGATGCCCCAACATGTGGAGAAACCTCAGATGACTGTCCAGGCAGCTGGCTGTTTCTGTCAACTCACAATTTTTTGGAAGTTGCTTGCATGTACTTCCTGTTTTTATTTTTGTTAGCTAATATTATTTCCTTCTTGGGTCTCTGAAGGAGTTGAAGATTATTTAGTTATAGTTGAAGATTAATTAGGATAGAAAGTGAATTAGATAGAATAGGATAGATAATAGAATTATTTTCTCTGAATTTGTTAAATACAAATAGACTAGACATTGTTTAGGTATTTATTACTTGTATATATTGTATATAGTTATTGTACTTCTGTGTATAGTTTTTCTTATGTGAGTTATAAGCGTTTTCCTTTTTCTTTTTATTAAAATGGAAAAGGGGAAATATGGTGATATTTTCTTTTGTACCAAAATGTTATTTTTATGTTAATAAATAAAGTTGCCTGGGGGTCAGAGCTATTAGCAAGCCATAGGAAAGCAGGGCAGTAGTGGTGTACGCTTGTGATCACAGCACTTGTTAGACAGAGCTAGGTAAGTCTCTGTGTGTTCAGGGATACAGCCAGCATTGGATACACATGCCTTTAATCTCAATACCAACCATAGAACACCTGGAGGTCTATACAGACAGGCCATAATGAGGCAGTCCTGTGGTTGGGTTTACAACCAATGAGAAAGCAGAACAGAGACTATATAAAGACTTTAACACAGGAAGTACCGGCTCCTTCGGAGAGGTAGGACCACTGCAGGAGGAAGGGTAAGGTTTTAGCTCTTAGCTCTGACCTCTTGGCTTTCTTCTTTGCATTGGTTCTGTGTTTCTTATTTATAAGACGGTTGGTTACATCTACACAAGTGTAAGTATAAACTTATCCAAGAGAATGTAAGCAATTGATTGTTTTAGTATTGCAGAGAGAGAGAGACAGAGAGACAGAGAGACAGAGAGACAGAGAGACAGAGAGACAGAGAGAGAAACTTTTGGTGACTCTCATGTTACAGTTGTAAACAAATACTCAAAAAAAGAAGCTGTGTCTGCAGAGACTGATTGCCTGGTTAGAATTGCAGTACTGTGGAGAGATCGGAATGTTGCAGGTCCAGGGGTTAATTACCTTCTCTTGCGCTAAATTCTAGCCTTCCAGAACAGCCATCTCGTACTCCCTTCTGAGTTAGAACTAACACCTTGTGACAATAGATAAAAGCCCTTTTGGAATCTAGTAATTTAGAAGACTACTAGCTTCTGCGAACCCCAAAACTAATAACACCATCAGATACCATCTTAGGCCTATAACAAAGCTCTGCCCCACACACATCTCTCTGTACATACTTCTTTGATGTATCCACCAATGTATTTTAAACTTGCTTTGATTTATTACTTCCTTTGCTCTGTAAAACCATGAAAACTTTATGAAATTACTTCCATGTTGGAACACGGAATGAGGAGTCACCTAAATCTGTGTTCATGACAAAGGTCACAGAAAATGGCTCCAAAATAAACTGTATCTTATTCTCTTTCAGATGAGAGCTATGGGTTTTCTCTTGACACATCTTTTTTTTTTCTCTCTCTCTTTATAAGAGAGGGAGATACATGAAGTGGCTCTAGAGATGCCTTGAATAAAATTGATGTCTGGTAAAAAACAAAACTGGAAGAAGTTACTATTGAACCTAGGAGTCAATGTTACTGGAAACCTAACCAACTAACTAGCATTACTGAAATCATGGATCTTTGAGGAGAAACAATCACCATCACTTTACTTAACCAGCATAATCCCTAAGTACATTCTAAATCATTTTCCTTATACTCACAGGTAAGTGTAGTCCTCATCCCCCACTGAGACAGTTTCTCTTTGCAACAAATGGAGGTCATACAGAAAACCACAACAAGTCAAATGAAGAGTTGTACAGCCCAGACCCAATAGATGCACATACAATATAACTCCCAGATCTAAAGCTCAGGGATCATTTTGGAAAAGGGGTAGAAAGATTTGTAAGAACCTGAAAATAAGGAGAGTTGCTGTGAGATTGTATTTTCTAGAATGTCAGAAGCTACATCCATAGTCTCACCATCATGATGTCCCCATCATGAGCTGAACAAGAACAACAATAGAACGGGGAACATAGGTGGAGGGGGAACATCCAGGAGGCCTCAGGCCTAAACAAAAAACTACAGACGATCAATGAATTCTGAGAGCAAGAGAAAGTCTTCAATATCAAATATCCAGTCCTGAAAACATACGTACAAATAACATTATACTGACTGAGTAGGCTGTATGTATATTAATATATACTGGGTACGCAAATACATATATGTGTGTATGTATGCTGTTACACACATATGTGGATATATATGTGAAAATAGATGCCATAATTTGACATGCATTTGCAAAAAAGCAAGGAAGGTTGTCTAGGATGATATAATTATATCAAAATTTAAAAAAATAAAAGAAATAATTTTAAAAAGCACATCTTTGTCAACAAGACTTTATTGCAAATATTCATATTTGTAAATATATTAATGGAGTAATCAGTATTGTACTTTAATAATAAATCTATGAAGCATGCATTATATAATAAATAAATTATAATTATAATTCATACATAATGTATGCTGAGTATGAATGATAACCTTTGAAAGAAGCTATGTCTGCAAAAGCTAATTGATTGATTAGAATTCAATGATAGGAAGACATTGAACTGTTGCAGAACCAGAGCTTAAATCCAATTTATTTTAGTATATGATACATCCCCTGTATTTGTAGTTGAAAGATTTCCTGTGTCCCACCTGGCCCACAGTCAGGACAAATCTCTCTCACCTGCAATCTCACAGCTGTTTATAAAATAATCACTCAGAGACTTAAAATTAATTGCAAACTGTATGGCCTATGGCTAAGAATTCTTGCTTGCTAGCTCTTTCATCTTTAATTAACCCATTTCTATTAATCTATGTATCACAACATGGCCATGGCATTACTGGTCTGTTGGCATGTTGTTCCTTGGGCAGCAGGTTGGCTCTGCCTCTGCCTTTTTTCTTCCTGTCTCTCTCTTGGATTTCCTGTCTGGCTATAACCTAACTCACCATAGGCCAGAATAGCTTCTTTATTAATCAATCACAGCAACATATATTCACAGTGTACAGAAAGATATCCCACAGCATGTATTAGTTACTTTTGTATTGCTGTGATAAAACATCATGACCAAAACAGTTTATAGAACACTAGTTCTCAAGATTCCTAATGTTTCAACCCTTTAATGCAGTTCCTCACATTGTGGTGACTCCCAACCATAAAATTATTTTTGTTGCTACTTCATAACTTTAATTTTGATACTTTTATGAATCATAATATAAATATCTGTGATTTTCCAATGGTCTTAGGTGACCTCTGTAAAAGGGTCATTCAACCAGAGGGGTTGTGACCCACAGGTTGAGAACATCTGTTATAGAAGGTTTATTTGTGTTTATAGTTGGTTTCATTATGATAAAAGTCCATGATGGCAAAGTAGAATCATGGTGGCTGGAGCTTGAAGCTGATAGCTTACATCTCAAGCTGCAAACAGGAAGCAAGGAGGGTGAACACAAAGTGGTGCAAGTCTTTAAACTCTCAAATCTTGCCTCCATTGACATACATCCTCCAACAAAGCATATGTACTAAGCCTCCCCAAATAACACCACCAACTGGGGGCCAAGTATTCTAACGCCCAACACTATGGGGACATCATATTAAAATCAACATGCATTCTAACTAGCCATTTCTTATCCACATTTCTGTTGGACCCAACATCTTGGAGTAACATTTAAAAAACATTAAAATGTATTAATATAATAGAACCTTAATCTCCCACAAACCCAAGAGCTAAGAATGCTATCAAATAACATTTAAGTCCTCTAAGCTACCCTTCACCTATACTTCTGTAATCCCAATAAACTCACTAGTTCACTATGTAGATATGGATATAATAATTTTCCTACCTATCATCAATTGTCTATACCCAGAAAAGTCACACAACAGACACAAATCAAAGATGTGTGGCTACAGAATTCTCCTCTCCTAAAAGCACAGATAACTATGTAAGTTCACATACTGATATGGACTCCAGAAATGTCAGGATGAGTCCTGAAGGTCAGGATGAGGACTTTCCTGAGACAAATGAAAAAAAAAAAAAAGGTACCATCACAACTAAGACAATGTCAGTCACTTTTATATATGCATGTGATACACAGATGAACAATTGAAAACACATTTGCAGATAAACATTGTGAAGTTTCAAAGGGAAACTTAAGAGTAGTGTTTTTCAATCTATGAGTTACAACCACTTTGGGGGTCCAACCACCCTTTTACAGGGGTCTCATATCAGACATCCTGCATAACAGATATTTTCATTGCAATTCATAACAGTAGCAGTTATGAAGTAGCAATGAAAATAATTTTATGGTTGGATTCACCACAACATGAAGAACTGTATTAAAATGTTAGAACATTAGGAAGGTTGAGAACAACTGCTTAAGAATCTCTCAAAGACTCTCTTAGGGCTGTTTCTGTGACATATTTGAATTAAAAATCTGTGGAAGTAAGACCTTTCTTGCTTTACTAGAACAATTGGCTTTAGCTGGGGCTTAAGAATTACCTATGATTAATAAGAAATCAGTGTCATTGAGACAAATCTCCTGGAAAGTGTTTCTTCATGGTCAGCATATAAAGAATATGGTCTAGTAAGGAAGGAGAAGCTAAGTCGACATCTCAGGATGGTAGCTGAAGTTGGCATTATCTAAAAGTCGCCTACACAGTACCAGTTTTGAAGGAATGAAGAGCACTTGGAGAGCTTCTCAGACTGTTACCTTGTGGCAGCATTAGAGACTCTGCACAGAGAGGTTCTAAGAAGTCATTGGTAAAGGTGTAGCCAGTGGAGACCACTAGATATGAAAAACACCATGACCATGGGACATTTGCCAAAAAGAGTGGTTGGCATGGAGTACAGTGGTCCCAAGCCTACCAGATAAGCTGTGTGTGTGTGTGTGTGTGTGTGTGTGTGTGTGTGTGTGTGTGTGTTACCAGTGGCAGAGCTGGGGAGCTGGGAGATACCCAAGCCCTTTGGAGCCCAGGAGATTAGGAATCAGCAGTGGCAAACAGTGAGCTACAGAATTTGGATTTATACTGCTGGAATTTGGTTTTTCTTCAGTGCAATTGTTTTCATTCCCCAGTTCTTCCTTTTTGAAGTAAACATATGAAACTTGCTTTTCATGTTTTAGGAGTCCACAATTGTGAGACTTTGAGCTTTTAAAGTAACATCAAACTTTTAAAAATGTATTTATTCTTCTGTCATATATTACATTCTGACCATAGTTTCCCCTCCCTCCTCACCTCCCAACACCTTCCCCCACCCATTCCTCCTCCATTTCTCTCCAGAAAAGGGCAGGCCTCCCAGGGATATCAGCAAAACATGGCATATCAAGTTGCAGTAAGCCTAGGCACCTACCCTTGTACTAAGGCTGGACTAGGTAGCCCAGTATGAAAAAACATGTCCCCAAAGCAGGTAAGAGTCAGAGACAGTTTCTTTCCCTGATGTTAGAAATTTCATGAGAAGACCAAGCTATACAACCATAGCATACATTAGAGGGCCTAGGTCAGTCCCATGCATAGTCCCTGGGTATCAGTTCAGTCTTTGTTATAACCCATGAGCCAAGATTAGATGATTCTGTGGAGATTTTTGTGTTGTCCTTGACCACTCCAGCTCCTACAATCCTTCCTACCCCTCTTCTGCAGGATTCACTAATCTCTGTCTATTGTTTGACTGTGGGTCTCTGCATGTATTTCCATCTGCCTCTGTGTTGGGCCCTGACCCCTGTTCCTTGAGTAGCTGTTGCCTTGCTTGCTGACCTTGATTAGATGTCCTCCCTATGCTAATTCCCTGCTGGTTTCCTTCCTCCCAAACAGCTTGCCAGAGGTTCCTTGTTTGTGTATCCTGCATATTGGTGTAAACAGCTAGGATGCAAGAATGTAAAACATCTGTAGTGAACTTCTGCCCTCTGGGGTTCTCCCACTGTGCTGTAAGCCTGTATTTAAGGCCTCTTCCCTCCTTCAATAAATGGCATTCTACTGAGACAAATGACCCACTGTTTTAATCCTCAGCCCCTCTCTCAGACATGGTGAACTGGTAGTAGCATGGGTGCTACACCTCTGCTGAATGAAGCCTCTCTGATGACAATTGGGCAGGGCACTAATCTATGATTATAGCAGGATATCATTAAGAAACATTTTGAATTTTTCTCCAGTCATGTTTGGTCGTATCCTAGGTCTCTGGACTACCCAGGTTCTGGGTCCTCACCCTGAAGGCATTGTCATGGGTGGGCTCCCTTTAGTGACATGGATCTCAAGCTGAACCAGTCATTGGTTGACCACTCCCACAATTTCTGTACCAACTTTACTCTAGCACATCTTGTAGGCAGGACAAATTGTAAGACAAGGGTTTTGTGGCTGGATTGGTGGTAGTCTTGCCTGATTACAGGAGGTGGCCAGTTCAGGCTCCAGAAACCCTGTTACTAGGAATCTTTGCTAGAGTCACCCTCATAGATTCTTTGCTAGAGTCAGCCTCATAGTTTCTAGCTTATCACCAAGATGCTCCATAATTCTAGTTGTCTTTCCAAGTAATCTCTCCTTCCATCATCCCCCGAACTGATCCCTTACTGCCGCCCACCTCCCCTCAGCCATCCCCAATATCTGTTCTGTTTTGTTTTCTCAAGGAAAATCATGCTTCCCCCCTTTAGTCCTCCTTCTTACTTAGCTTCACTGGGTCTGTTCATTGTAGCTTGGTTATCCTTCACTTTGCAGCTGATATCCACTTATAAGTGAGTACATAATATGTTTGTCTTCCTGGCTCTGGGTTACATCACTCAGGATGATTTTTTTTCTAGTTCTATCCATTTGCCTTCCAATTTCCTGGTGTCCTTGTTTTAACAGCTGAGTAGTATTCCATTGTGTAAATGTACCACATTTTCTTTAACCATTTCTCAGTTGAGGGACATCTAGGTTGTTTCTGAGTTCTGGTTATTACAAATAAAGCTGCTATGAACATAGATGAGAGACTGTCCTTGTGGTGTGATGAAGCATCCTTTGGGTATATGCCCAAGTGTGATATAGCTAGGTCTTCAGGTAGATTTATTCCCAATTTTCTGAGATGCTACTATATTGATTTCCAAAATGGCTGTACAAGTTTGTACTCCCACCAGCAATGGAGAAGTGTTTCCCTTGCTCCACATCCTCTCCTGTCACTTATGTTTTTGATGTTAGCCATCCTGACAGGTGTAAGGTAGAATCACACTGTAATTTTGATTTGCATTGCCCTGATGGCTAAGGATGTTGTGCACATCTTTAAGTGATTCTTGGCCATTTGGATTCCTCAGTTGAGAATTCCCAGTTTAGATACATACCCCATTTTTCAATTGGATTGTTTGGCTTGTTGATGTCTAGTTTCTTGATTTCTTTATATATTTTCAAAATTCATCCTAATACTCAAACCAAACAAAGACTCAATAAAGAAAGAGAATTACAGACAAATTTCCCTCATGAATTTTGATGTAAAAATACTCAATAAAATACTCACAAAAATTCCAGGTGGTGGTGGCTCATGCCTTTAATCCCTGCCTTCGGGAGGCAAAGCTAGGCAGATCTCTGAGTTTGAGGCCAGCCTAATCTACAGGTACCAAAACTACACAGAGAAACCCTGTCTCAAAAAAACAAAAAAAGAAAAAATATATTCACAACTGAATCCAAGAACATATCAAAAAGATCATCCACCATAAGTAAGTAGGCTTCATCCCAGAGATGCAAGTATGGTTCAACATATAAAAATCAGTCCATAAAATCCATAATATGAACTAACTGAACAAAGAAAACCATGTGATCATCTCATTAGATGCTGAAAAAGCCTTTGACAAAATTCAATACCTCTTCATGATAAAAATCTTGGAGAAGTCAGGAATATAAGAGACGTTCCTAGACATAATAAAGGCAATACCAGCAAGCCCATAGCCAACTTCAAATAGAATAGGGATAAACTCAAATCAATTTTACTAAAATGAAGAATAAGATAAGGGTGTCTATTCTCTCCATATCTATTCAATATAGTACTTTTCAATATAGTACTTAAAGTTCTATGTAGAAGAGTAAGACACTGAAATTAGATCAAGGAGATACAAATTGGAAAGGAAGAAGTCAAAGTATCACTATTTGCAGATGATATGATAATATACATAAGAGACTCACAAAATTCTATCTGTGAACTCCTACAGATGATAAACACCTTCAGTGAAGTGGCTGATGTTCAGTTGGAGCCTGTGACTCAACCCTGCATGGTCCTGGAAGCCTTGTTCCCTCTATCTCTCTTTAAACCATGCCCACTCAGAAAGCCAAATGAAAGAAAGGCACCAAACGCCCAGTTCTACATTCTCTGAGACTATTGTAACATCCTCCCCTGATGCTACCAGCCTCCCAAGTCCCTACCTAGGCACTCAGCTTTTGACCATACTTGGGCACAAACCCCCGCGTGTGGCAGACACATCATCACCCTCACCTATAATCTATAAAATCATCCAGCCTTAGTTCTGGTGTGTGATTTCTCTGGTATCGATCTCTGGGACTGGTGAACCTGCACAGGAGTTGCTTTGCTCAATAAACCTGCTGTTATAATTTTTCTTTTCATCTGGATCTGGATTATTGTGTTGGCAGAGAAATGTATTGGGGTGGGGCAGACAGAATACCTATTATACTGGTGTCAAAATTCTGGGAGGAGTACAGCCCCCCAGCCAGGTGTACTGGGTCCTCTGGCAATGTAGGGGGGCTGCTCCTCTCCCTTTAGTTTTCTTGCTGCCAGATGAGATTAACTTTCAACTCAGGGTAAATCTGCTTCCCAGCCACCACCTAAAGAGGTACCAGGTACCTCTTCTGAGTCCAGAACCCCGTGATCCCATGCCAAGCTGCATCTGCACCAGGGCAAGCCCATTCCAGAGCAGAGATGGTCTGTGTTCCTGGGAACCTTTGGGTTTGGAGATATCCTTTGCAAGGCTACCCCATCCCTACTGCTCAACCCCAGGCTATTATGTGGGGCACCTCACCCTATGCTTTGGTCTCTTGTAGACACTTGGAAATGGGCAGTGCCAAGTTGAAACTTGACCCTCAGTCACCCCTGGGGTGTCTGCTGTGAAATTTATCCAAATTGGGGCTGTCTCACAAAATGCCTGATTTTCTTTTGTTCTGTGGCCTGGCCTCAGTACACTCTAGATAACTAGTCTATATGGCCACCAGAGGACACTCTTAACTTCAACATCCTCTGTAATCTTGGGAATTTCTGCCAGCATGTGGACAAATGGTCTAAGCTCCCTTAAGTCCAGAGACTTTGGGTTCTGTGCTCCTGTCCCTTTTTCCGTAGCCAGTGCTTGAGAGCCCAGATCTTATTGGCCAGGACTGAGGTGCCTCAAAATGCCATTTCCTCCAGACATTCCAGACAGAACCCTGATGTTTCTGTCCTGACTTAGCCACCTGAGTCACTGGTACTCTTCCCTGAAACCTGCCTTCCCCTTCCCCTCCTACATTGTCATGTGGTGGATCAGGTACTCCTTGAACTCATCATTCCTCAGTTCAGCATACCTCAGACCATCCAAATAGACAGTGGTCCAGCTTTTACTACCAGGGTCATTGATCCACTTTAATTTTACAATTCTCTATTGTTTCAACTCTTCAATAAGAATGTATCTTTCTTCACTTTTTGTTTGTTTTTTTGTTTTTGTTTGGGTTTTTTATTGTTTTTTGTTTTTGTTTTGTTTTGTTTTGTTTTTTTCGAGACAGGGTTTCTGTGTGTAGCTTTAGAGCCTTTCCTGGAACTCACTCCGTAGCCCAGGCTGGCCTTGAACTCACAGAGATCTGTCTGGCTCTGCCTCCCAAGTGCTGGGATTAAAGACATGCGCCACTACCACCGGGCTCTTTCTTCATTTTGTAAATGAAATAAAATTGTAATTTTTGGTTTTGAGGCAAGGTGTAGGCATTATAACATGTTCATGGATTCATGTTACCTTCTTTGCACTGAAGAAATTGCCTGTTATTCTGTTACTTCAGAATCACATGTAGCCACTCTCTATTGCCAAGACATTGGCAAACACTACAGATTTTTTTTTTATTTTTTTACTTTTTAAGAATTCCACATCAGGTGTAGCTTTGGAGATTGTCTTATTTCACTTACCATTATGTCTCTGAGATTTATTAAAGGAGTTACACCCATCAATACTTTGCTGCTCCTTGCATGCCGTGTGGTATTCGTTCCTATAGAGGTACCAGTGTGCTTATCTATCAACCTACTGAAGGTCATTTGAGCTGTTTGACATTTTGAGTTTGTTATGAATAAAGATGCTGTATGCTTAATGTATAGATTTCTTGGGATCAAAGATCCTCATTTCTCAAGAATAAATACTTAGGCATGTGCTTGATGAGCATAAGTATATATTCAACTTCACATAAAACCACTATATTGTTTCCCTCTATTAAGATATCTCTTTCATTGGACTAGGCCCTCTGCATAAGTGAGACAGTTGTGTAGCTTGGTCTGCTTAAGTGGCCAAAATGACTATCCCTGGCAGTAGTATCAGGATCTATCCCTGGTGCATGAGCTGGCTTTTTTGGAGCCCATTATCTATGATGAGACACCGTGTCCAGCCTTGATGCAGGGGGAGGAGCTTCAACTGAATATATCAGACTTTGCTGACTCCCCATGGGAGGACTTCCCTTTTCAGAGGAGGGAATTGGGGATGCGTTAGGGGGAAGGCTAGGGGAGAAGCAGGAGGAGGGAAGAGAGGGTGATCTGTGGTTGGTATGTAAAATGATAAAAAAAAAAAAACTTAATAAAGAAAAAAACACTAAATTGATTCCCAGAGTTTTTATATATTTTTATATTTCCGCTATCAGAAGATGAGCATTCTAGCAACAACACAGCCGTATCAGCACTTGATGTTCTCAGAATCACTTTATATTGTTTTTGTGTTAGTCCTTCTTAACGGTGTATAATGAGATTCTCAGTGTCTGTTTTCACTGTGGCTGTTTTAGTCATTTTCATGGATGTGTAATGAGAATGTGCTACTTTCTAAGTTTGAATCTGTGAAATAATTGAATGTTATGCCAGGTGTAAGAAAGTAAGTTGCCTCCTCAGCTCTTGGTAGCAGAAATATGAAGAAGAAACATTTTGAACCATTTTATTCACACATTAAATATTTCTTGAACACCCAACAAATCCCCATGTTCATATTTCAAAGTATTAGCAGTACTTATTGTCTTATGATGTTTCTTCTCATTTTGTTATCTTTATTTTATGACTTGCCTGTGATACCCACAGTTCATTTTAGTAACCCCAAACTAAATCATAACAATATTTAAAGTAGATATTCTAAGAGATAATTTATTAGACAGTTGGATGTAGTGTTACTCAGTCCTCCAATTAAGTCCAGTGGAATTAAATTAATGCATCAGAAATCATTTTAAAACTCTTTTCTCCAGGATCTTAATCACAGGGTCTGGGGGTGAAAACTTGTTTCAATGTTTGGTTTTACACAAGAGGGCAAGAAAGGGGAAATGACTTGCTTTAAAAAAATTTGAGATCAGAACTATAAGAAGGAAAGTTCTTAGATCCCAGCCCACAGCATGAATCAAGCTTACTTCTTTCTAGTGTTTTTCCCACATCCTCAAGGACAGCCATGGAATACATTGCTTTTGGAGATTACTGACCTTATCAGTTTGTGTATGTACTGACATTTCATAAAGAAATGACATCAAGGAAGGATAAAGATAATCATCAAGAAGAATGAATAAGAGGATAAGGAGTAAAGGAAAAACTCTCAGCATGCACATTAAAATCGACTCTAATAGAAAAAACTAATAAAAACTGTTTTAAGGAATAAGTTTTCTTTTTATGAAGTTCTACTCTACAATTGATATTTGACAGTTTTACCATATCTGAATTTTATTCTAGTATTTTGGTTGTGTGGGATGAAATACATAAGACTGCAAACTAATTCTCAATTTTTTTTCATCAAATTTTAAAGAACGAAACTTGGTCACCCTACTGTTGACTGTGCCTATTTATACAGGAACTCCTAATGTGCACTTGATTTAAAAAGTACGTAAGAATAAAAAAGGATCCAGCCGGACGGTGGTGGCACACATCTTTAATCCCAGCACTTGGGAGGCAGAGCCAGGCAGATCTCTGTGAGTTCGAGGCCAGCCTGGTCTACAGAGCAAGATCCAGGATAGGCACCAAAACTACACAGAGAAACCCTGTCTTGAAAAACAATAAATAAATAAATAAATAAATAAATAAATAAATAAATAGATAGATAGATAGATAGATAGATAGATAGATAGATAGATAGATAATAAATTAAAAGAATCCAAAAAAATGGATGTGATTTCTGAAAGTAAAAATAAGTAATGGCTCTTCAATTTCAAAAAGTTCATTTATTGGCTATGTGGAAGAATAATTAAGCTCACTTATGGCTACTTAAAGTTTTATAAAATGTTTAAATATAAGGTATATATAATGACCCTGCCAGAGTGGCCTCACCTCTCCATACCATATGCACTACCAGGACACCCCTTCCTGCAATGAAACCTCTGTTCTCTGTGCCCACATGATGGCCAGTTCTGACTACATCCTTGTGTCTCTGATTCCCCTCCTTGAAATACTTGAGCATGTCCTTTGAGCCTTGGGTTTTATGAATACTAGTCATACAAAGGAAGCATCAATCCCTAACTGTGTTCAGACATTCTTCTAAGGAAAAAGCATAATCTAGTGTATGCAATTCTCAAGCCACTTTTCTGAGTTTAAATACTTGGCTGTTCTCATTCTGCTGCTGAAAAACTGGGGTAAGAGGAGTTAAGATAAAAATGCCAAACTCATCCACCATATAGAGTGAAACTATGAATTAAGCTCATACTTATACAGAAATAAAACAAAGCTGTGGCTGAATTATTTAGATTTTAGTACAGTTAGCTTATATACACAAACAGATTAGGATACAAGGTGAACTTTAAATTTACTTAGTTAAACATGGCCTGCTTTTGTTGTTAATTCCACTCAGTAAGCATATATTGGAGGTACAAAAGACTACCTAGAATTGGAGTGACACTATTGTCCTCTTGCATGGTTGCCTGTGCACCATCTATAGTTACCTGAATATCTGTTGTTTATTCATGTTACATTTCTTTGGGCAGACTTTTTATAGTAATGGTTTGGTGGCAAAGAGTACTAAGTCCTTTATACTACCTGCACAAATGGCTTTTGAAGGAGATTTTTGTTATCTTAACTCTAAAAGCTTGTATGTGAATGGCTGTTATCTCCATTTGTTTCTAATTCCCCACTCTGAATATGTGATTCATTCAACTGTCACTGTCTCTGCCAAGGCTTACTGGGGACTCATGGGCAGCATATGGATTTTATGGGCCTCCTGGCTTTAGTCTTGTCAAGTTTAAGACATGTTTATACATTAGAGTTTCTTAAATTCTAGTGGCTTGCCTGCAGATCTCATTAAATTGCAGAGTCAGGTTTGGTGTCTCTGGAGCCTGAGAGTCTGCATTTCTGACAAGCTCTTGGGAGATACGCCTACTGCTTCAGAGACTAGTCTGAATAACAGTGACCTGACAGATTTCTTCCTTATTAGCTCATTATTCCAAGTATAAATTCTCTAATATTGTCTTTTACCTCCTACCTCTGGATTATAAACCTTCAATATATGACCAATATTTTCTTGTGGACTTTTGGGTTTTCCTATTTTTATGGTCTCTTAAACATGACACTTCTATGTTTTCTTTAGGACAAGATAATCTAGAAAGTTTTTCAAGGTAGCAATTCAGGGCCAGTGAGAGAATGAGAGTCAATTTTAAAAATAGTAAGTCCATAAAAAAAATAGGCTGTAAGTTTTTGGCTTGTGTTTATTCTCTCTAGCAGGTAAAAGCAGAATTCAGTAGAAATGGAAAATAGACAAGAAGAGAGGTTTTCCTAAGGGAGCTTGCATCTCTAAAGTACCAAAGTAATTACTGCACCTGACAAATTCCTATTCTTTATTGTAGCTCAGTTTTAATAAAAGAAGATTCAACACTGGTTTATATTCCCAGGCATTGCCTTTAATTTCATCAAGCCACAATATCCAATATGAAGACGAACCACATTTCCACGGAAACTGCCTTTTCTCTCAAAGTTCATTTGCAAAGGCAGCCTCCAGGGTTTTAATCATTGTCTATAATCTTTCATTTCTAATACACTATGATTGATAATGACTCTCCCAGGTATCCCTGTGAGGCAGGCAAATTCCCATTCACCTCAGTCCCAGGAAGTGATAAAGAAAGTATCTTTTAGTTAAGAGCAGGAAGGCTTTTTTCAGGTTCATGTGCTATAAAGGTAAGCCTTTGGGCTAGCATCATTCAAAGGCAAAACTCTCCCTTCTGCCAACCAGTTTGTGTACCCCTGCTTTGGAAATGTCAGACACCCTTGTCACTTCAGAAACTACTGAAATCGGGAGAAATGAAATGCTGTCTCTATATGAGAGCTCAAAGCTCTTTCAGTAACTTCAGCATAAAGCAGGTCACAGTACTCCAAGTCTTAAGCACTGAGGTACTATCTTAGTTAGGGTTCTATTGATGTGACAAAATACTGTGACCAAAAACAATCTATGAGGGAAAGGGTTATTTCAGCTTTTATCATAGTCCATCCCTGAAGCAAGTAAGAGCAAGAAGTGTGGCAGAGGTAAATGAAGATCACTGACACCACTTAAGGGCTTACTTCTCAGCATGTTTTCTTACAAAACCGAGGGCCACCTGCCAAGGAATGGCACTGCCCACAGTGAGTTGGGTCCTCCCACATCAATAGTTAAATAAGACAATATCCTTACAGACTTGCCTGCAGGCCAGTGTTAGGGAGGCATTTTCTCAGTTAAGATTCCTGCTTCTCAAATGACTCTAGTTTGTATCAAGTGGACATACAAGTACCAAGCACAAGTACCATTGTTTTGGTGAATACTTAAAAAAATAGCATGTTTTATGCTTCTAGAATAAGGTGTTGGCAATAATGCTACTTTAAAAGTTTAGTTACTATGACTTCTCTCTAAAACATTCTAGGTAGCAAGAGAGTCTAAAAGTTCAGTTGAATTTGTGGGTAAGGCATAACAATGTTTCTATTGGGGAGATAGAACTCTACAATTGAAATACATTTGAAATGTTACTAAAGTGATATGGTGCAATAATAATATTCAAAAGGACTTCATCCAAACATTCTTGGGCTTAGTAGGCGTGCACTGAACAAATTCTTATTTTGAATATTTACCTGAAGAACTAGGACCTACTTAAACTAGGTTGCTGGCTAGATTCTAAGGCAATGCCTCAGATCTTTACTCACAAATGATTGAATTAAAAATGCTGCACACAAAGGAAAGAACAATTCCACGAAGATGGTAAATGTTAACAATGCAAATAAGTAAGTAAATAGATGAATAAATAAAGCAAACATATAAATCAAATAAAATCTGCATGTTCTAAAAACATGGTAATAGGTGTTTTCATGAAATACCAGAAGACAGGAGCAGAAACTGGCTACGTCCCCTTTTCAAAAACTCTGTGAAAGCAACTAGAGTAAAAGCAAGGAGTGACAACAGATGGAGATTTAGCAGAAAAAGAACTCTAAGTTTGGTAAGACAGAGAAGGAAAGCAAAGACTCACTTGTTTCCTTATCAAGTTGTCTGAATAAAACTTCTTCTAAAATCCAAAGGACTTGTCAGATCCCTATGTGTAATGGAGGCTTTTGATTAATAAAGCAGATTAAGCTCCATTCCCCAGGGATTCCTCTGAACCTTGGTGTAGACTCAGCTTTCCTCCTTACTGTAGACTCTCTCAGACATCCCTTAGTCCATCCTTACTCCTTTGTGTCAGCCACCAATACCTAGAAACTCCTCTATCTGGGACCCCCAATGGCCACACTTGGCAGGAATATAACTTAAATATACAGTTATTATTTATTTTTGCTTTGTACCAATATGTAAATTTTCCTCATCTCTTCATTCCTAGTTCATCATGAGATGATGTGATCACTTAGCACATAAATTCTTCCAAAGAAGAAAATTCAATTTAATGGAAAACTTCCCACACTGTTATTATGAAAGAAATACAGTAGACAGAAAAGTCCCAGCTAAATTAGGAAGAACTAATGCTTACTTTCAAAGTCCCCAGTTCCTTAATTATAGTATCATCTTTTATAGAGTTAAGGTTCTGTGAGCTGTTTACAAGAATCTGAAAGTAGAATGAAATTTAACTATAGTCTTCCTATTCAAAATAACAACTTCCCTTAAACAAGAGAAAACCAACAGAAGAGCAAACCACCTCCATCATTACACGTCTTGAGATTGTGCACTCCTTTTGCACTCCAAAGAGCTCACTTTCCAGTCAGTACATTAAAATATAATGCAGATTGACTACTAGCCCTGACAACTTTGTAAGTAACTAACTACTACCCCTTCACACACACAGACACACAAAAGGATCAACCTAATGATGTTTCAAAAGTGTCTAACGTTTTCTTTAAAGTCTCAGGTAAGTTATTATTAAGTGATTTCAGCTAGTGTCAGTTGGATATGTCAAACTGTGCTCTGCATTCAAATGAAACACTGCTCTGTGGGTTTTTTTTTTTCCTCAGAAATATAAACTCAATCTCATCTAGATCTTTTACCATATACATTACTAAGCTTGGATCAGTAGTTGTCTTAGTTAAAGCTTTATTGCTGTGATAAAACATCATGACTACAATCAACTTGTGGAGGAAAGTGTGTATTTCATCTTACAGCTAGTAGTCCATCAAATAGGGAAGTGAGAGCAGGAACTCAAGGCTGAAACCTGGAAGATGGAACCCAAATGAAATAGGAATAAACAAATGATCTTCCCGTGAGTTTTCACAAAAGCTCTTAAAGAACTGAGACCACAGTAGATTGATCCAGGGTGTTAGTTGTTGTGGGATATTTAATCATGCTATGAACCCTGAGACTGCATTAATTAATTAAAATCAACCTTGGTTCAGGAAATAGAGCCATCAACTAGTTGACAGAAAGTAGTCATAGAGAGAAAGGAGTCCAGAAAATAGACAGAGAGATACACAGGAAACAGTAGGGAGGAACTTTGAGTGTCAGACTTTAAAGATATGCTTAATAAACAGAAAGAGATAATAGAGATCCCCAGAGATAGATTACACAGTGCTTTATTAACTTTAAATTTTTAAAATGCTAATGAAAAAGGAGCAACAACTATGGTGAGACACTGGATAATAGAAAAATACTGTTGAATCAACCTAAGTATTTTCAAGATGTGCTGACTGTTCTGGAATAATCTTTTTGTACACTGTGAAGATATGTCACCATGATTGGTTTAATAAGAAGCTAAATGGCTAATAGCTAGGCAAAATTTCCAGGCATAGAGGACAATGGGAAGAAGGAGGGCGAAGACATAGAAGAAGAAAAGCAAGATGGACAGTAAGCAGATGAGGTAAATGAGCCTCAGCAGCACATAGATTAATAGAAATGGGCTAATTTAAGTTATTACAACTTGGAAAAAAAAGCCTAAGCTACCAGCTAAGCTTCCATAATTAATAATAAGTCTCTGTGTCATGATTTGGGAGCTGGCTGGTGGGACAGAGAAAGACTTGCTACAGTTGACCTCAGAATAGAAACCAGGATATGTGTTATGCTGGGGAAGAGGTTTTGTTTTTGTTTCCACATGAGAAGAAAAGCTATGGATACCAACAAGATTGATAAAGATCAGATTTGAACAAGAGGGAACTCTTGATTAGGAGAGGTGATAGTTTATCACATAGCTTAGTCATTCAATCCAAACTAGTTAGATAAAACTAACAAATGCCTTTCATTTGATCAGGTATGAAAAAAAGTTTTTTAATTAAGAGACAATACTTTCTCTGTTGCCAAAAAACCATTTTGCCTTTACCAAGATATAATCTGCCAAAAAGTTGAAACTCCAAAAAGGGAACTCCCCAAAGTTAGGGTTGGGGCAGGGTTTTGTTTTGTTTTGTTTTCTTTCCAAGAGAATAAAAGCATCCAACAAAAGAATCAGGTGACCACTGAACAAGTGAGACCTGAAGTAGAAGGACAAATCATCAAGAGAAAAAGTCCCAAGAAAAAGTAAATCGGCCAATTTTTTTTTTTTTGTTTTTGCTGCTCTCTACAAACAAAAAAGGCAAATGGTATTTTTGTGGTCTCAATTTAATTAAAAATCAAAGCTGGCTTTGGAATTGGAGTGTGACTCTCTCCTTCTCTAAACCCACACATGGTTGCTAAAGAAAAATCCAAAATCTCTGTCTCATGTCATAAGAGCCTTCTGGTATGGGCTAGAAGAAAACCAAAATTGAGACTATTTTCTTGGCACTAACCTCATAATTCTTTGATTTCATTTTGACTCTTTAAAACTTTTTAAGGCATAAATATTACCTCAAAATCTATAAGAGTAATATACATATATAAACTTATTATTGGGATATTGGTAGTCATACAGAGTACTATTAATTCTAGAAATAAGCTTCATCTGACTTCCTGTACGTTTTCAGGTTTGAGTCTGAAGTAGGTAACTAGAAACTAAGTTTGTGTACTTCAGATGTACTTAATATATTGTGGTCCTTCAACCTTTTGGAGATCGGCTAAATATGGCATTTAAAATGTTTACATTTTCTAATAAACCATGGCCATTCCTAAAAATAACCTTTGAGGTCTCCAAGAAGATGATGGGGCCCTGCAAGGAAAGATTCACCTGGATTGTGGTTATGCCACTTAGCTAACAAACTCCACTCAAAGATCAACTTTGGACTACAAACTTTGGACTCAGGAAAACTTGTCTAGCCCTGATGGTACAGCCTCACAGACTACTCCAGCCAGGACTTCAGATAAGCCATGCACTTTCCTGTCACACAGAGACTGGGCAACAAATGATACAGCTAGCTCTCCCAGGACTTGACAATTATCCCTATTTTCTCAGGATCCCCTAGGGGTGCCATCACCCCCAGCCAGTAGGAAGCAATTTTAATAACACAATACCAGCAATACCAAGAGGTGGGGTAGGTGACTTTTGGACATTCAGTAGATTATGGATGTTTGTTGTTGTTTGTGGGATCTGGTTACAAGTTGTTATTGCTCATGGTCAGGGAGGAAACTAAACAAGGAAGTTAGATTAAGGAATTTCTTTTTTTCTTTCTTTCTTTCTTTCTTTCTTTCTTTCTTTCTTTCTTTCTTTCTTTCTTTCTTCCTTCCTTCCTTCCTTCCTTCCTTCCTTTCTTCCTTTCTTTTTCATTCCTCTATCCTTCTTTCTCTCCTGTCCAATATTGGGAGGAAAAAGGGGGGAAAGGATGAAAGGAAAAAAATGGGGGATATAGGAATGACAAGGATAAAAGGGTAGATTATTGAATCCACTTTTAAACTAAAAAGCAACTACAAGTCTCAAATATTTTACATTGGTATGCATTTTGTATATTGATAAAAATTTAAGGCTATTTTTGTTACAATACACTGTATATATGTTTTGACTCTTGTTTAAAGTATCGTACCTATGCAACTCATTTCAAAATGTAATGTAAAGTTTTTATCCTTGAAAGTTACTATTACAAACTGTTTAGGATAATTAAGAAATTCTGGTTAGTAGTTAGTCACCTATTACAATCAAACTTGTAGTCGTGTTAGGTATGTTTTCAAGGTTAAGCAGAGATATATATTAGTTAGATAGGTGGTCTTCAAACACTTTGAAGAATTACAGAACATGGCATTTAAGATTCTTTAATAACATAAGGCTTTTCATGACAGTGAGACACATCTGCTCCTGGCAGCACCAATCTACTTCAAAGAAGATGATGGAATTGAAGAACTTCCATTTGAGGTTTACTTCAAATGTGGCAAAGCTAGACACTGGGCAAGAGACTGCCCTTGCTTCAACTGCTGACAGTAAGCTGACCAAATTGGACAAGAAGGATACAAAGGAAGTCAACTGCCAAACAAGGTATTTTCTGCCTCACAGAAAACTCTATCAGATATTCTAGGCCTGTAAGCTAAAAATGGATGCCCCAACATTGCCAATGAACCTTGAATGACTGTCCAGGCAGCCAGCTAATGCAGTGTTTACTGATGATTCACCAAGCAGGACCCATAGGAAGGTGACCACTGAACTTTGCAAGGCAAAATGGTTCTTCAGGTTCCTGCTTTACAGAGGAGACTGCCAAACATTCTATAGGACACAGGGAGAAGCATCTAAAAAACTCTAGGCCTATTGGCTGAAGATGGATGCCCCAACATTACAGAGGAACTTTGGATGACTGTCCAGGCAGGCAACTGTCTCTGTCATTTCCAGAATTTTGAAAATTGCTTACAATGCATTTCCTGTTTACTTAGGTAATATTATATCCTTCTAAGGTTTTTGATGTAGTTGAAGACTAAATAGTTATAATTTTCCTTAGTTATGATAAAAGATAAATTATATATGAAACTTTAGACTCACAAATATAAGATAACTGAAAGAATATTTTCTTTAATTTTACAAAATACAAATAGACTAGATATTGTAACTGTAATTCTTGCTTGATAGCTGTTCTACTATATGTAATTTTACTATGTTAAAGTTAAAACCTTCCTTTTT
>CABHPR010078787.1:0-26413 GCA_902168415.1 Peromyscus melanophrys
TTGGTCCCCATGAAAGCCTTAGAAAGTGCTCTGGGGTACAGAGGTGACCCCAGTGGAGGTCATTTCCAGCCTATAGAGAGGGGATGCAGCCAGGAAGGAGAGAGCCCTGGGAGGCAGGGTCCTGGGATGGAGGGTCATGGGGTCTGCTGGGGCTGGGAGTGAGAGGAAGGGCCAAGGGAAGAGGTCTGAAGGACAGGAACCACAGACGGGGCTCATGGCTGTGGGAGACCGAATTGTTCCTGCTACCAGGCAGAGCTGCTGTGGGTGGTCCACTGCCCTTGCCCGTGTGCTGTGCTACTGTGGTCCCCATTATGTTTTACAAGTTTAATTAAGTCTCCTTAGGACTTGGGACTTTTCAAGCATTCTTCAAAATGACCTGGCAGGTATTCCTCAGAGGATGCCATCTTGATTAAAAAGAAAATTGAAAATCTTCACACCTTTTGCCTCATGATAATGAGGAATGGAAAACTTGAAGATCTTTCCATTCAAACACCACCAAGCTGCCGTCATACAGCCCCTCATCAAGTAGGACCCACAGGGGGTTCTGAGACACCAGAATAAGGACAGCAGGGAGGCTATTTCGAGCAAAAGAGCTACGATCAGCGGGAAGACTGGGACATTAAGCCCACGGTGTCTACACCCCTCCATGCAGGTGCTCTCAGGAATAATCTCGTATCAGGAGCTCACCGCTCTTGGAGGAAGCAGTTAACTGGGGTGAGCTACTCAAAAGCCAGGTTAGACCATGTTTCAATAGTCACCATAGTGTTCAAGCTCTCAGTGTGCTCAGGACATGACTTGCTCCTGTGAGTTGTTAAAGGACTAGGTGTTCAAATCAAAGCGAAATCTGTCTCGTTTGGTAAATGTTGAGGTGGGTGCCGCAGCACATTGCAATGTGCCTCAGTGGACTGCATGTGTTCAAAGGTGGGGAAGTTTTTTGTTGTTGTTGTTTGTTTTGTTTGTTTGTTTGTTTGTTTTTTGAGATAGTGTTTCTCTGTGTAGCTTTGCGCCTTTCCTGGAGCTCACTTGGTAGCCCAGGCTGGCCTCGAACTCACAGAGATCCGCCTGCCTCTGCCTCCCGAGTGCTGGGATTAAAGGCGTGCGCCACCAACGCCCGGCCTGGCAGGGAAGTTTTTAATGGCAAAACAAGATACTCTGAAATAAATTCACAATGATCAACAACCAGAGTGTCACTAGTCTGCCACCAAGCAGACATTTGCTAGGTGGACAGATGTCCTCACAAAATGGCTTCTTGCACAGGGCTACAGTGGCTGTCTTACTGTTCTACTGCTGTGAAGAGACACCATGACTAAGGCAACTTATAAAAGACAACTTATCAGGGCAGGAAAACTCTAGCAACACTCCCAGCTTTCATTGGCCATGATTAATTCTACAAAGTGCTAGGCTTCCCAGAGCCATTTCTATACATAAATATGATGTGCTTTGATCATGCTGTTCCCTCTGTTGCCCTTCCACAGCCCACTGCACACCTCCTCCCCCCTTGACGTCTCCAATAGTTCACTTTTACAATAGAAAAACGTGACATTTATTTCCCAAGTCTGTCTTACTTTGATCTGACACATGACAATCTCCAGCCTGTCACAGCCATTTTCCTGCAAATGAAATAACTTCATTCTTCTTCATGGTTGAATAATACTGGGGTGTGTGTGTGTGTGTGTGTGTGTGTGTGTGTGTGTGTGTGTGTGTGTGTTAGTGCTGTGATAAACACGAGCACTTGCTTTTTTTGCTTGTGTGGCAAAGTGGTTCCATTTTTATTTTGTCACCTTTCACATTTTATCCCCAAATCTATGACAAAGTGGTAAGGAGGTGACTGTCTCCTCTGAGCCCAGTTTTGCAGCTGTCTTACCCTCTTCAGCCCTGGGATTTGTTCTGATGCAAATCTGCAACCATGTGGCTGCGTTATGAGCTACCTGTGGAGAAGCGCAGGCTTCCAGGATCTAAAGTGGTCCAGGGAACAGCCATGCCAGCGACCCCAAGGGTGAGCTTGGGAATGAATCACTTCTAATGAGCCTTCAAATGAGACCACAGTCCTGACCAGCAGCCTGGCGGGAGAGCCTTGAGTAGGGGTGGCCTTTGAAGGTTTCACCTGCCCTGCCCCTCCTCCCCAGCCCCCCACGCCTGCAGAGCAGTCTGTCCTTTCTGCTCTGCCAAACTGAAAAGACCCGTCCTGCTACCATGAACTATGCCATGTTGATACAGGGATTTCCAGACTAACAGGACCTTTCACAGTCCAACTTTGTGTGGCTCAAAGATTTAAGATGCTGGACAGTCATAGTCATCAAAGATCAACCTAGGGTAGTGGCTCAGAGTTCGTTGGCGTAAGATTGAGGACATTGAATTTCATGGGAGTATGTGAAGGAGAAGTGAGAATTTTTTTGAGAATCGTGGTTAGGATGAAAATGTCCCCATTGCCTCTGCCATTTGAAAACTTAGTTCACAGGTGGTGCTGTCCGGGAAAGTGGAAGAGATGGGACCTCACTGGGGGGTGGGCTGTGACCTCACTGGGGGGTGGGCTGTGACCTCACTGGGGGGTGGGCGGTGACCTCACTGGGGGGTGGGCTGGGACCTCACGGGGGGGTGGGCTGTGACCTCACTGGGGGTGGGCTGTGAGGTTGTAAAGCCTTGTTCCCTCCCAGTTTGCTCTCTCTCCACTTTCTGCTGTGGTTCACGTTGTGAGCTCTCAGCTTGTTGCTCTAGCTGCCAATGCCGCTGCTTCCCCACCAGGATGGACTCGAACCCTCTGAAACCATAAGGCCAAATAAACCCTTCCTTCTCTAAATCGCCTTGGTCTTGGTGTTTTTTCACAGCAACAGAAGAGGAAGCAATACAAGAATTATTACAGAAGAGTAAAAAGTTGAAAGAGAAAAGTGAGAGAAACTCTGGATTGGGAGAGGTTTCCAAGAAAGGAAAAGCCATCAGCTCCCTCTGCCTAGGAGCTGTGGAATGAAACTGGACAGCGGCTAAGGTAGCCTACACTGAGGTTGGTTCTCTGGGGACTGTGGAGTGGCCATTGGCTTGGCCACACACTCTGCACAGCCTCCAGGCCCAAACTGAGCGATGAGTGGGTGCTGTTCTTGCACTGCCCACACGGTGAAGGTGGGTGAACTCCCCATCATCCCCAGCCCATCTCTGGCCTTGATTGTCTGCTAGCTGTTAGCCCTGGCCAATGCTGCCACCACCAGCCTGGCAGGTGTCTAGACATACGCTAATTAGATGATGTTCTCTTTGTTTTCATAGCTACTTGACCAATTTGTAGTTTTACTGTGGCAGAGAGTTAACCCCGTCATCACCAACAAGATGTAGCAGCAGTCTTTGTTGGTTACCTCATTGTCTATGAGATGGTTGGGGTCTCTTTCCTGATATAGATAGAGGGTTCTTCTTAGAAAACCATCCATACTCGTATTACAGTTAGTTTCCATAATCTGCAGAAGAAGCAAGGGTATATGAAAGGACAAGGGTGCGTTGTGTGTGTGTGTGTGTGTGTGTGTGTGTGTGTGTGTGTGTGTGTGTGTGTTTGTTCCTAAGGGTGATGTGGTGGGGGTTGGGGGATTGGGGGGCTGGGCAGTGGACTGTTTTCACTGCCCATAGCCCTGTCCCTCCCTTTATCTAATTAGCTTAGTTATCTCATGCCCAGCTAAAACCCCTTTTATTCACCCTCCTCCATGCTCCAGACGTTTACATTTTAATCCCTTATTTTCCTTTAATCCCAGCCTGTTCTCACTGCAAAGTAGGCGAGCAACTTAACTATTTCACCACTCTCTGCTATCTACAGAGAGCTGGACCCTGAACAGAGACCATTCTCCTGGAATCAGGAGAAAAACTCAAGCCCCCTCCCTCAAATTGCTCCTGTTGGGTGGGTATTTTGTCACAGAGACTGGACAAAAACCCAGTACAGAGAATTAGTTCCAGACCAGTGAGGCCGCTGCTGTGCCTTAGCCTTGCTGTGTGATCCTCCAGTTTTTGGAACAGGCATGTGGAAGAGTTTGGAGATATGGGCTGGGGGAATCCCTAGCATGCTGTAATCCAAGATTACTGGATGATTCCAACAGGAATTTGGAAGGCCAGAGTGTTGACAGAAAGGCAGACCTTTAAGAGTATGCTCATGAAGTTTCGGGTGAGAAGAGCTATGAGGAGCTGGGTTCAAGACTACATGTGTTTTATTTGGCAAAGAGTCTGGCTTCATTTGGCCTATGTATTAAACACTTGAGTGAAGCTGAATTCAAAAGCAATGGACTAATTAATTGGCAGAGAACATTTCAAGACAGCATAGCATCCAGGCTATCACATGGTTATTGGTGGTCACTTGAAACCAAGTTTACAGTGAGAAACCAGAGCCAGAAGTAGAGCAGAAGGAAGCCATGCATTGCTTGGCTAAGAAAGGAGTGTGAACATATTTAACGTTGCGGACAAAGTGGCTGTCAGAAGATTGGAACCCTCAAAGAAATGCTAAGATCAGTCTTTGCACTGGGATAACGGGAAAGGAATCAGGATGGCAAAATTTCACCTATGGGAGGCTTCAGGGTACAAAACTATGACTTTCATTTGAAAAGAGAATGGCACTGGAGTCCACTGCCTACACAGGTGTTCCTCAGACTCAGCCATAGAGACAAAGGCTGCTTCAGCAAGGGTGGCACAAGGGAGCCTGGCTGGTTCTCAAACTGGCAGCAGAACTCAGTAATGTCTGTGTGATACTCACTTTGCAGACATACAGACTACAGAGTTATGGAGTCACGGAGGCTTGAACCAACACGATGTCACTCTGGGGTTGACTATCAGCCTCTTAACTAGTGGTTCTCAACCTTCCAAATGCTGTAACCCCTTATTACAGTTCCTCATGGTGTGGTGACCCCAACCATAACATTATTTTTGTTGCTCCTTCATAACTGCGATTGCTATTGTTATGAATTGAAATGTAAGTACTGATATGCAGATGGTCCTAGGAGACCGTTGCTCTAAATGTTTCGTATCAGACATTCTTTCTGATATAGATGAGAACAGCTATGTCTACGACAATCTGATACACTTTGACCAGAAACATCGATTGAGCCCTTAAGTACTTACTGTTGCTGCAGTGGTCAGGAGTGCTTGTGGTACTTGGGGTAGCCCTCAGGTTCCTCTCACCCACAGCAGAGGCTTTAGGGTGGTGGAATCCTTGGGTGGCCCAATCAGGACTCTTACTCATTGAAGCACGCACGCTCCCACTCACTCACATGGCCTGTCCTGCTGAGTGTGGCTTAGCGCTGGGACAAAAGTCTTGCTGGCTGGTGTTAGCTTCTGGATCTCAGAGCACTGGAAGCAAAGCATAGCTTCTGCAGGGGTAGAAACTACCATTCATGCTGCCCGGATGCTGCAATGGATGTCACCGCGCAGATTGGGGAAAGCATGGGATGCTTTTCAAGAGGTGATGGCCCAGCTAGTATTAGACAAAGGAGAAGGGAGAGAAGCCACACATAGGACAAGGGTGTGTGCAGCAGGCAGCAAAGTGGCTCTGAGCCAAGCACAATAGTGGCCATGCTGTCAGCAGATCCCTGCTTGCCATGGAACTGCTGTCTTCCTGTGATTTGCCTGTTCTCTGAGGACATGTCTGTTGGAGAACATCTATATATTTCCTGCTTTTCTGACTTTGGGTTTGAGCTGCACTTTCCGTAGACTTTTGCTTCACAGGACTAGCAGATCCCTGGCAGTTTGGTTCTGATGGCCCCTTAACCACAGGAATCAGTCTTACTGAATGCCCCACCTCTTTATTGGACTGGGGAGAGGTTTGGAGGTGGCTCCTTCCTCCTTCCTCGGCAGTTTTCTCTACTAGCTCATTCCCTGAAGCTTATGAAATTTGATTAAAATAAGGAAAGGAATGTATTTCTCTCAACACCTTCCACTGGAAAATCATAGTTAAAGTAATTCTGGGTGCTGTGGATTCAATTAAGATCAGATTCTGAGTGCTGGGGATGAGATTAGCGTTCAGCATTTGGTCTAGAAGCTCTCAGATGGCTGTAGCTAAGATGTAAGGTTTCAGGTAAGTTCTTTCTGCTGTCTGGGCCTCTAGGTGACTTATTGCTTTGATCTGATGAACTCTGGAAGTTGCTTACTTCCCCTCCTGTTTTCTGTGTTATCAGTGTATCAGATGGAGAAAGGAATGGCCACTGTGAGCTGTTCCCTTGAGCAGCAGAGGAAAACGGAGTGTCATTACTGCCAAGCTGTGACCCCTGCCTGGCTCCTCCCCTGGCAGGATGCCATCTTCTGTGGCTGGAAGAGCAGTGAACACCAGGAACCCTGAGAGCAGATGGCATCCTGGCTTGAAAACAAGACTTTACTTAGTAAACAAAGTTAGTTGAGGATGTCAGGATGAAATCATCTTGGGTTTAGAGCATGCCCTAAATCCAGTGTAGGCATCCTTATAACGGGAAGGAAAATGAAGATTTCAACGGAAGACCATGTGATGACAGAGGCAGGCTGGAGCAATGCAGCCATTAGCCAAGGAAGCCCGGGGCCCAGAGGCTGGAGGAGGCAGTACTGTTAGCCCCCTGGATTTCAGACTCACAGCCCCCAGACCATGGAAGGAGAGAACTGGGATCTGGTCCGGAGCTCTCTCCATCCCTGAGTCCTGAGTGGGTCCCCAGGATGCCAGGCAGTGTATTAACAGTAGTCTGTCTGCTGCTTTAGAACAGACCAACCCAGCCTGCCACATCCATAGCCAAGGCCTGCAAGGGGCCCCAGCCGTGGACCCTTTTCTATAGCCTCATGCCCACAGCCTCAACTGTGGGTGGACACTGCATCTGGTTGTTCCACTCAGCTTCTTGGGACCTGGCCTGCTTTCTGCTCCTGGGCTGCCTTCTGTTCTGTGTCTACCATGTCTAGGAGCCTGCCATGACTGGATGTTGTCAGGTCCTTTTCCCAGCACAGCCCTGAGACATCTGCTGAACACAGCCATTCACTCACTGCCCGGCAGTCCTGGGAACCCACTCGCTCATCCCTAGCCACTGAGGGGATTTAGCCATAAGCCATGACTACGAGTCAGGATAGATGAGCTCCGTTAAAGAAGTGACTTCCAATATCTGACAGTGCCTGGATGATTTGGTTGTCTGGCGATCTGACCTCTGTGTGTGGAGACCAGGGGTGCCCAGAACAGTCCCTACCACAACTAGGACTGTCTGCTGGGAGCTCTGGGAGCCCTGGCTTCTCTCGGGCACCTGGGCAGGGCTGCGATGCCCCTATACCTCTTACAGAGAGACCTGGACAGCCCCTTACTGGGCCCCAAGGGTCAGCTCACATCCACTGGTGCTCAGGTCTTATCCCCAGCCATATGCACCTCCCATGAGAGGACACGGTCCATCCCAGGATGTCCTTGGTAGGAGGAGGGGTGCTTCATCCCATTTCCCAGCCCTCCTGCCTGGAGATCCCCCACTGATGCCCTCACAGTTCTCACCCACTCCTGGCTCGCTGTCATCGGCCATCCCATCCGTCTCATACCTCTGCAAAGTTTCCTGGGTAGTTTATTTGGAAGATGGCGTGCATGGCTAGCAGCATGGCGATGGCTTAGATCTCAGGCTGTCTCGCATACCCCTGTGGTAGTATTGTGTTCCCCAAAATATTGTGTATGCTAATAAACTTATCTGGGGTCAGAGAACAGGACAGCCACAATATGAAACAGAGGTTAGGCAGTGGTAGCATACGCCTTTAATCCTAGCATTCCAGAGACAGAAATCCCTCTGGATCTCTGTGAGTTCAAGGCCACATGGGAAACAGCCAGGCGTGGTGACCCACACCTTTAATCCCAGAAAGCACGCCTTCAATCCCAGGGAGTGGTGGTAGAAAGCAGAAAGGTATATAAGGCGTGAGGACCAGAAACTAGAGGCATTTGCCCTGGAGAGGCATTTGGCCTGGAGAAGCATTTGGCCTGGTTAAGCTTTCAGGCCTCTAGCAGCAGTTCAGCTGAGACCCATTCTGGATGATGGCTCAGGGCATCCAGTCTGAGGAAACAAGACCAGCTGAGGATCCAGCGAGGTGAGATAGCTGTGGCTTATTCTGTCTCTCTGACCTTCCAGCATTTACCCCAATACCTGGCTCAGGATTGATTTTATTAATAAGAACTTTTAAGATTCATGCTACATACCCCCATCCTCCACCACCGCCCAGTTGGAAGTCCGATGCCCCATGGGACGGTCAAGCTGAAGCTGGTGCAAACCTTGAACAGTCAGCCATATGGAGAGCTGTTGCCTGCCTGGACGGCCCTGTCCTTGTCCCACATAGACCCGATGTAGCCCCATGATGATCAGCCTTTCTTCAGATTCAGCATCTAGGGATTCCAGGTAAATCAGGTCTTTTACGGACCCTCTGTGGGTAGCTATGTGGGCCCTGTCTAGTCCCAGGTGTACAGGCAGGGTTCCCATGGCCCTATGCCTCCTATTGTGAGTGGGGAGCACAGATGGTCACATTCACTGATGCCCAAGTCTTTGTCTCCAGCCATCAAGGTCTTCCACCCTAGCTAACCCTGCTCTCCCCACAGTGGAGGTCCATCACCCACCATGCTTCCCCTTCTATAACCAGTAGACACACGGGAGAGCAGGACCCCTGGGACCAGTTCTGGGAAGGTGACTCTTGGTCCTAACAACCACTTCCCAAGTCTCCCCAGCTTTCTTGGGTAATTTTGCAGAGGAGTAACTGGAGGGCCCATCCCTCACCATCAGGGGTACCATGAGCACAGGAGATTGCCCAGGACAGAAATGGTCTTTCATCTTGAGAAGTCATCCCCACCACTGTTTATTTTGATGTCTGCCTGTGACCATGTGCACCGTGCTAATATGATTTGTTCTGTGACTTCAGTTGACATTGCTTCCCCAAGCAGTGTGCTGTCTTACACTCCCAGCATGCATTTGGTGCGGGTTTGCTGCTGGTGGTTCCTAATAATATGTGTGGTGGTCATCTTCATTGTCAACTGGACTGGATTTGGACCTAGGAGACACACACAAGCTTCCTTCCTCTAATAAATGATCTTCTGTGCCATATTTTGGTCAATAGCCATGAGAAAAGTAACTAATGATGTGATGTGTAATCCAGACTGTATTCAGAATGTTCTTCTCAAGTCCTGCTTCTCCCAGGAAGTGGGGTCCGCAGAAGCTGTGGAGGTGGTTTGGATGAATTCATCAATTTTTGAGGCCCTGCCCAACAAGTGGAGCTGCTTCCTGTCCCCTTGAATGTGGCTGGACCCAGAGGCCAGCTTCTCACAGAAGCACGCAGCAGCGGAAGTGACAGCTGAGGGACCAAGGCTCCCAGGAAGGATGCAAAAAGACTTAACACTGGTCTTGGGCTGTTCTCGCATCTCCTGTCATCTCTCATTCTAAACCTCAGCTTCCACCTTGCACCCTGTGGAGAGGCCCATGTGATTAAAGAGTGGAGAGAGACCCAAACCCACAACGTGTGAGGACTCATGGCTGGCTGACAGCCGTGCCCAGCTATCCCCACAGCTGAGCTGAACCTCTGTGTGCACACTCACTGAGTTCCACTGTGTGATGAGCTAGCACCACATGCTGGGAGCCTCAGATGACAGAGAAAGATCCCCCAGGCCCTCAGGATCCTGCATGGACAGCAGAGGAGGGCAGGACACCCAGCACCTTGGTACCAATGAGGGCTGCAGGCACGTGGAACATCCAGGCACGCAAGCCTGGAGTGTAGTGCAGAATTCTCCCCTCAGCGCTTCACATGTGTGGCCTCTCCAAGGTGCCAGAGCTCAAGGACAGCTGTTGGTCCTACTGACCCATGCCACACACAAATATTTAAGGATGCATGCACCAGCAGGAAAAAAAAATATTGAAGGGAGGTGTGGAGGGAGGAGGCATCAGCCAGAGACCTCATCAGGGAATCTTATTAACCACACAGTGCACAGCTGTTAATTACATAAAAATTAAATTGGCGATAACTCAAGCAGAAACCTCCAGTTTGACACCTTTCTCATCCCTCGCTACAGAGACAACGTAATCTTAATTAGCAGCAGAATCCAGTTCTTTGCCCTCCTGTGCCCCAGCCCATTCCTTTCGTCTGCCTGGGTCAGCTCTCAGCCCTGATTCAGCCCTGGCAATCCCAGCAGATGGAAGGAGGGAGCCTGGGCAGAGAAGGAAGTGGGGTGGATGCCTGTTCTTCACGGTGGTCAGGGATGAGTTGACAAGGAGGTGTTCTACACTGTGGCCTGCCCACTGGAGAGCCTGTGGCTCCTGTGATGTCCCCTGCACCATGTGCAAGGAGAAGCCCCTGCCCTGCTACTTGCCACTGACTGCCAATGGTGATACACATTCAATGCAGAGCCTACCCGGGACTTTCAAAATTCAGTTCCGCGGGTTCCAGAGCTGTAGTCGGTGGGGGCTCAGCAGGCAACCCCTGCCCCTCCCACCCACACAGGCACAGCCAATTTACTGCACTGCTCCGCCCCTTCCCACCGCTTCTTGGAGAAAATACTGCAAGGGATGACCGGAGCCCCCTTCCCTCCGAGGATGCTCCTTCTCTCTCATGTGCCTCCATGTGCTACTTTCGAGACCTAAGCCGCAATGCTATATGATAATCTCCTCTTCTGACTGTATGGAATAATTTGATTACGGTTAATGGAACTGCCTTGAATAATTAAGCAGCTTCTGGAACTTAGGCAGAGTTCTGAAGCCTCCTCTCCTTTATACTTAGAACTGGGAATCTAAATGCAAGTGTGGTCAGGCCCTATGCTGCCCAAGGTCCAGTATGCCTTCTGACTGGGCTCTGGAGCGATGTCTGTGGGTCCTGACTTACAGCAAGTCCACTGGAAACCCCCATCCTTCATGCCTCTGGGCTTGCCCCCCTCCCCCCTTCCCTAAGTAAGCTCATTCTCTGCAGCTCTGGGCTTGGACCCCATGCCTTATGCCACTTCCTTCAACAAGCTCATCTGTGCTGAGGCTCCTCCAGCCCACTGGGAAGTAATGTGTTCCCATGTTCATCTCCAGAAACATCTAGAAGCTATTCATAAAAACCCCCACAAAATTCCAATAAAGTGGAAGGCATTTCTCAACCCTTAATAGGGCAAGTAGATTAAAAAGCAATTCAGAATTCAGCATATGAACATTTCAAAATTAATTTTCATTTAGGTGTATATCCTGTGTACAAAAAATATATTCATTACACATCAAGGAAATATTTACAAACATAAACTGTGTGCTGAACAAGTGAGGTCCCAACATTTTCTTTAGGTCCAGGATATCTATTGATTTATCTATAAATTATTAATCATAATATGACACAGATGTGAAACATAGCATGCCCACTGTAGCTGTGACCACAGCACTTGTAGGTGTGAGTTTTGACTCTCCCCATCTGTGCACTACATACCTGCTGAATGCACACGACTCCCTCAAACATAGACAGACTTCTTTTTGCAGCTGAGATAAGTTTGACTTTGTACTTAACTCTATCAAGTAACTTCTAGGAAAGAAAACCCACAGACTTTTGATGACCATATCTTAAACGAAGTATTAGGATCTGAGATTTACCAGTATGTCTGAAAAACTAAGTCCTGTGTTTACTCACACTGAGAATGCAAGGATGGTTCAATGTTAAGAAATCTACAAAAGTCACATATTAAAGCATAAAAGGAAGAAACAATGCATCCATTGCAGCACTTTTTACGGCCAGCTGAAAGCTGTCTGTGAACCAAACATACATCAAAGTGGATGGAGTGGATGAATTAGTGATAGACAGCTCTCAGGATGGCCTGTTATGCAGCCATCTGAAAGAGTTAGATAGATCTGTGTGTCCTGCATGGGAAGAATTTCAACATTAATTATTAAATGAAAATAGAAAGCAGAGAGGTAGGAGTATATTAATATCTAAATACATGAGACATAAATATGAATAAAGTATTTTATGTATTTATATAAATATGATGCATAATTTATGTATAAATTATGTATGTACAATTCACAAACAATTGATACATAACACAAGATGTAATTTACATCTATAATTTATAAGTATCCATGTGTGTTTGTCCCTTGTGTATTTCAGGCCTCAACAGCGTGAATATTCAAAGGAAGTTGCACATGATGTTATACCAATTGTACTCCACCCCAGCCCCCATGCTAGGATCTGCCTTCCTTCTTGAGAGACCCCAGGCTCCCTCAGAGTGCTGTGGGTTACACTCCCAGGGGTCACTACCACTGGGCAGGGCACCACTCTCTCAAGGAGGATGGAGGTGCTCTCCCCTCATTCTGAAGTCTCTATATGGTCTTCAAGGCTTCATTGCTGAAGAGTGTTGTTGTTAGTTATTTACTCTTTAGTCTTTGGGGGGCCCACCACCCAGCTCCCAAATAAATCACACGGAGGCTTTTTTTTTTTCTTATAAATACCTGGCCTTAGCTTGGCTTGTTTCTAGCCAGCTTTTCTTGACTTAAATTATCCCATCTATCTTTTGCCTCTGGGCTTTATCCTTCTCTATTCCTGTATACATTTCTTTACTTCTTTCTCCATGGCTTACTGTGTAGCTGGGTGGCTGGTCCCTGAATTTCTCCTCCTTCTTTTCTCATTCCTCACTCCTTCCTCCCAGATTTCTCCTATTTATTCTCTCTGCCTACCAGCCCTGCCTATCCTTTCTCCTGCCTCACTATTGGCTGTTCAGCTCTTTATTAGACCATCAGGTATTTTAGACAGGTAAAGTAACACAGCTTCACAGAGTTAAACAAATGCAACATAAAAGGATGCAACGCATCTTTGCATCATTAAATAAATGTTCCACAGCATAAACAATGTAACACATCTTAAAATAATATTCCACAACAGAACAGCATCCATCCAAGGCTAGAGTGATATGTCTTCTTATTGTTTACCTGGACAGGCAGAGAATACCCATCCCTGAGGCTAGTAGAGGTCTGCTGGGCTTCAAACCCTAGGTCCTAGCCCTTCTGAGCCCAAAGGAAGAAGGGGTTGGTGTGGGGGTCCCCTGGTCCCTGATACCCTCAGATATGTATCCTGAGTCTGGTGCCGTATGAACGATGATGCCCCTGCCTTTCTGCCACTGGCTGATGGCACAGTGCTTACACAGTTAGAGCCAAAAGGCCCCATTCCCTGCTTTAAAGACCTTTTTACTTCTGTCCTCAAAATATATCCCACAATGCATAAACAACTCCTAGGAATATCACCCTGCCTAAGGAGGCTTCTCCTGAACTCCACCCCCAGACCTGAGCTCTCTAGGTCATCACCAGATGGAAGTCAGGGGCTTGCCTGGGGAGTGATCAGGGGTCAGAAGTGTCTGTGGAGTTTCTGTATGAGAGAATTCCAGATTACAGCCCATGCATGGGACCAGGTGGGTCCATAGGGTCCACAGTCTAGGGTCTGATATTTAGAGAAAGCAGAGAACTCCTATGTAGGATTGCCCAACAGGAATCAAAAATCTCACTCCTGTTAGGGAATCAGGCACGATTTGGATCTGTGACCAATTTCGGGCACAGTTTAGATCTGCAATCAATTTCCCAGCGTCTTCTTGGCTCTAAAGCGGTTCCTTCCCAGAGTGCTGCCTTGAGCCCCAAATGAATTCTTTTCCCTAGATCCCAGCTGGGTGATTGCTCCACGGGTGTCTTCTGCCCTCAAGATCCCCCATTTCCAGCACAGGGGCTGCAGCTGTGAGTCCCCCTCAGCCCCAGTATCACCATCTAAAAATAGTTTCTGCCTAGGCATTTCCACTCAGAATCCACCAGAAGCAGTATGCCCCCTCAGCCCAAAGACCCCAGAGCAGCTGAGGGACCCTGTGTCTGCACCGCCCTAATCCGAATGTGAAGGAGAGATAGAAGCTGGAAGGAGAGTGGGAGGGGCCAGCTCTGGCAGGCAGGGCAAAGGGTGGGGAACCCACCTGCAGCTGCCGCCCATAAACACCACTTAAGCTGATGCTCATTAGCATGCACCCACTGAAACTCAGATCCATCATCTTGCCGCTGTCCTCCCCAAGGCGGAACCATCAAGCTCTGAATGTGGCTGCTTTTCATCTGAATTTACTCCCTGACAATAAGAGATTACAGGAGGCTTCCCCGAAACAACAGCAGAGATTGACAAACAGCCGTCCCCGCCCCTACCCCATGGGCAGCTGCCACACTCCACTGGGTCTCCTGGGCCGAGGGCCAGCTCCCCCAACCATCTCCCATGGACATGACCTCATGAATGGTAATGGTAGTGCCTGTTGTATACCGTTCAGGTTGTAGTGAGTTTCCTGTTCCCTCCTCTCAGGGAGGATGGCCTCCTTGCCTGTCCCTGGGGAAGTGCTGGAGGACATTTCCTCTAGGTGCACCCTGGCAGGGTACTGAGAAAGGTTGTTTTGGTCACCTGCAAGGTCCTTCCGTAGCTACCTAGCTACCGTGCTCTGTATTTGCCAATAGTACTCATCTTGGCCAGCAGTGAACTCTCTGTAGGTCTCCAGCATGAGATAGAACTTGTTTTCCACCTGGGACCTCTGGCAGCCCACAGCCCCAGCCCTCAGCTTCATCCTTGCCTCCAGTCTGGCCTGAGCTCCAAGAAGAAGCCTTGTATCGTCTGCTCCACGGTAGTTCTCATGGATGCAGGGTTGGGAAGAGTGCCGAGCAAACGCCTTCCCCAAAATGTAGGACAAGTTTTGATCAACAGAAACCTGCTGAATCGGGAGAAAAATCTCCATAAAATCTGTTGCTCTAATGTAAGCCATCGGTCAGGATGCCCCAGGGCATTTCCCTTGTCCATTTGTCCTTTGATTTTACTGTCCTGTTAGGACATGGACAGACCACGACCGCTCCCCAGCACTCCGGTCACACTCCACTCTTCCTGCCATTCAGTTGGGGTGCAACTTGATTTGCATGTGGTAGACAAGTTTGCCCACTGACCTCACTCTGCAAGAGTCCTAGTGCATCCTTCAGGGGCCTCACCCCACAAGCGTCCCTGCCCCTGAGCCGGTCACAACCCCACTTCCTGCCGTCTCCACCCCCACCAGACAGGGATCTATCCATTATCCTGCCCTGTGTTGAGTGGGTCAGAGCCTCTGAGTTCCATCAAGGGCAGGAATCTGGGAGATGGGCATGTGCCAAGTCCAGGAGGGGAATTTGTCCCCCAGGTCAGTGCTAGCTGGGCAGCCTGACCTCCTACCCTAGCTGTGGTAGAATGTGTTCACTCAGCAAGTAGGCAGCTGGGCCCTCAAAGAAGACTCCACTGGCAAGGGTACTCAGCCCCTGGTGATGCACAGAGCAGAGGCATGGTCTCCAGGATGGGGAAATGGCCGTCTTAGCAAAGCAGAGGAGACTATTAGTACTAGTAAAATCACAGACTTAACAGCAAGAGCTTGGTATTCATCCATGCGCATCTATCACCTGGCTCTGGGGAATGTTTGCTTCCCTGATCATGAGCCTGTGTCCCACAGAGGAACTTAAATTTCATGACAGAGTAGACCCCTGTCCGCTGCTGAACCCCAGGAGTCCCCAGCCTTAGCCAGCGATTTGCTAACGCCCTTGTTTTCACCTTGACGCAGCCTTTGCATCCTTTGCGTTAAATTACCTTTCCCTCCTGGCCCCAGATCTTCTAGGAGCCTCAGCAGAGCCTTACTAAGAGTTCACAAGGAATGGGAGGAGCAGACGGGCCAGAACCAGGGCTCGGTGACCCTCCAGCTGACCCTTTCTCTCCTCCTGGGCTCATAGATGGTTCCACCACTCTAGAGAGAGGGATAAGGGCCCTCAGGGAAGGAAGGCAGGCATAGCATAGTGAGGTCTTCCAGCCAGGTTGCGGCCTCATCTGTATTCCTTACCAAAGACTCCAGGCCTCAGATGGCAAATGGCTATTGCAAATGTATCATCCAAAGACTCTGAGACAGTCCAGGCTACCAACTCACCCCTGAGGATGTAGGGGCTCTGCTAACACATAAAGCATCTGGGCTTCTGGACAGTCCTGTCCTGCTGGGTGGTCTTTCATGCTGACCACTTCTCACTTACTTTCCAAAGGCAGGCTCCATCCAGGCCTCAAAGAGAAGCTAAGGACTGTTTCTGCTGGTCCTCACAGCCTGAGAAGGGACTAGTTTCAGATCCAGAGCCAGTTATCTGCCCAGCCACTTAAGGTGGGCTCAGGCCTGACTCCTGGCAGAGTGTGCACCTGCCTCTGCCTGAAGCGTCCCTGACAGGCTGGCACCCATCACTGCCCTGGCCTACCCACACAGCGCTAAGGAAGTAACAGCTGTGTCTGTCTGTGCCCCAGCCTCCAGCACAACTGTGATTGTTTTCTTGGAAGCTTTGCTGATGACTAAGCAGAAAGGGATGGGAAGGGATGGGACATGGCTGTCTTTGTACTCTCTATGACACAGCTAACTCCTCCGTCGCAGCAGGCGGAGTCCCTCCACAAAGCCTAACATGGTATAGTTATGCCAGAGTGATGCCTCAGCGGGGACTTGGAGGATCTCCCAGGGCTGACTTGAACAAGAGGAGCTGCTAGTGGTCAGATGGGAAACTACCTGGAGCCTGCTGGCTGAGTCACAGCAGAGAGAGATTCTCCCACCATAGCCAGCCCAACCCACCTCCCAGAATGCCGCCACCAGGAATCCAGGGGCCACTGTCTCCCATGAGCTGAAATCATCAAGACAGCCAGACCTACTCACACCCCCACTGTCCAGGACACTTGGGGACTATAGGAGCATTTGAGAATCAACAGCGGTGACATTGTATCCCCTTCCTCAAAGCCTAAAATCATGATGAGTTGGCCCCATCCAGTCAGGTCACTGAGGGCTGGGTCTCTCTGGAATATTTGGCAAAATATTTCCCTCGCCTTACACCTGTAACCCAGACAGTCACACAGCTGTGAGCCAAACCCCTGGCCAGATCCGAGCTTGTCTGATCAAGGCTCTGGTCTGTTTTACACTCCTCCCATGAATTATTCCAGCACTGTTTGTCCAACACATTTTTCTGTCAAATTTCCTTCTTGACTGTGTCAAAAATCAAGTGGCCACAAAATGTAGACACAATTTCTGGGTTTTCCATCCTATCCAGTGGAGTGTTTAATTCTTGTGCTAATATTACTCTGTGCTGGCTAGTTTTATGTCAGTTTGACACAAGCTGGAGTCATTTGGGAAGAGGAAATCTCAGTTGAAAAAATGTCCCCACCAGACTGGCTGGCGGGCAAGCCTGGGGGAGGCATTTTCTTGACTGATGATTGATGCTGGGAGGCCTAGCCCATCGTGGGTGGTACCATCCATGATCGGGTGGTCCTGGGGCGTATAAGAAAGCAAACGGAGTAATCTTAGACCATTCTGCTCTGGTTCCTGCCTCCAGGTTCCTGCCCTGCTTGGGTTCCTGCTCTGGCTTCCCTTAGTGGTGAACTATTAATGATAGAAGTGTAAGGTGAAATAAACTCTTTCCTCCCCAAGGTGCTTTTGGTCATGGGGTTCATCACAGCAATGCACACCCTAACTAAGACACTCTCACAATGACTCCAGCTTTATAGTAATTATCTGTGTGTTGGGGTTGGTGTGTGTGTGTGCAAAGCACACTGGGACTTGAACACATGGCTTCACTCAGGCTAATCAGGTGCTGTAGTACTGAGCTCCACACCCAACCTATAATAATAAGCCTTAAATCAATATAGGGGCTCCTAAGTTTCTTTTTCCAGGTTGCTTTGTATATTCTAGAAGGTTTGTCTATTGGTCCTGTGGGTCACATGTGCCCTAGGACAGCTAAACTGACCTAAAACAGTGAAAATGTTTCCCCTTTAAGAACAATCACTTTCATTTAGTGTGTGTGTATAATATGCTTGTTTTCCTGCATGGGCATACACACGGCAGCGAGCTCCAGGGAACTGCTTGTCTGTGCCTCCCCGGGGCTGAGATGGCAGGAGAGCCCCACTATGTTTGACTTTTATGTAGGTGCTGAGGGTTCAAACTCCGGACCTTATGCATGCATGGGACACTTCACCAACATCTCCCTAGCTCCTCACATGTTCTCTTAACAACTACCGGGTTATTTGGTTCCTCGCTTTATTTTGCAATTGAGTTGACTGATTTCTGCTGTTAAACTCTGATTGTATTATACACATAAATGAAACACTTGTAAGAGATGTGTACTCACATATGCATATCCATAGGTTAGATACACATACATATAAATATGGCCGGCACATATCTATGGAGGACTTGATGATATTTGCATCTGCTTTTTAAATGTACATTTCTATCTATGTGAAGATACTGTATATATTTTTATACATACAAGATAAAATTTAGGCATATTTTATTTATATGTAAATAATGCACACACAAATGTATAATATACATAATTTTATATAATTTAACCTAGATATTTGGGGCATAGTTTGTAAATCTTACACTTAAAAATGGAGCTATCAGCTGGGCAGTAGTGGTACACGCCTTTAATCCCAGCTTTTGGGAGGCAGAGGCAGGTGGATCTCTGTGAGTTCAAGGCCAGTCTGGTCTACAAAGTGAGTTCCAGGACAGCTACACAAAGAAATCCTGTCTCAAAAGACAACAAACAAACAAACAAACAAACAAACAAACAAAAAGAGCTATCAAACTGGAAGCCATGGATTGAGCTAGAAAAATATCTGAAGATGTACTGAAAAATCTACTCTTAAGGGGCAGAATTTCCTAAGTGTCTGAATTGGTATTCTTCTCAAAAGCCAAACTGTATTTCTCATCTCTGATAAGAACTTAGGCAAGTTAGAGACAGCTCATGTTTGAAGTCATGTTGATAGTAGCTTGTTCCATTTCAAAGCAAAGCCCAGCCACTATGAGCAATCTCTCTTTGGCAATCTCTCTTTGGAGACATTTCACTTTTGCGTTGGTGAGTGGTTCACTCAGGGTCAGTAATACGAAGAGTGGCTGAGCACACGCAGCAAGACACCTGGGTGAACTCAAAGATAATTATCTGTGCAACATTACATGTTGCAGATTTATCCATATATTATATATAAATTATGTATACACTTCTGTATCATATACTTAATATGTATAAGTACTGTATTTTATATACATGTATAAATATAAATATACAAGATATAGCTAGGTATATTTGCTACGAGTTGACTGGGTATTTTTCATTCTTCTCATGAGGAAAATGACTATGTGAAATGACCTGTCAGTTGCTTGTGGGGTTTGGTATTAGGTTCATAAGCCTCCCAGAATCTGTGGGAGAGCTTCCTTCCGCTCACGGTGTTATTTCACCTGCTGATGCTCTTCTAATCCACTGATGGGAGCCCAGAGCCCTGAAGGCTTCCTTGTGGAAAGGGGTTTTGACACACGCCTTTGCCCTCTCCTTTAGGTGGGCACATGGTCACAGTTTGTGTCTCCACCTGTGTGTGTCTGGGTGTGGTGCACTTTAAGTAGTTCGTCGCTGCCGTCTGACAGCTGAATTGTTGGCCTAGAGTTGTACGGGACATTAATTTCTTCAGCATCCCAAGAGACTCCGCCTTCCTGTGACAGGTGATTCATGTTCTTTTATATGTGACTGGTTATTTGCTTGGTCTGTCTGCTGGGGGAGTTTATTAATTTTGTTCTGAGGAAACCACCCATGGTCCCATTAATCTCTAATATTTATGTTTTAAATTGCCGATTTCTGATCTTTTCTATTTTCTCTGCTGGCTTTGGTTTGACTTACTGCTATTTTTCTAGTTTCTCAGGGTGGAAGCTGAGATCAGGTTTTTGATTTATTTGTTTTTTTTTCTAATAAAGATATTTATACTATAAATTGTGTTTTCTCATCAGTTCAAAATATTTTTTAGTGTTCCTCTTACGTTCCTTGGCCCACGGGTTATTAATTAGTTTCCAAACGTTTGGAAGTCTGCCATCAAGAGACACACCCACCCTATGAAGGACCCCGGCAGGAAAGCAGGGACCAGAGAAAGCAGCATAACATTAACACAGGAGTGAAGCTAATTGCCACAGGCCTGGAAATGTTCCTCTCCCGTGCCACATGTAACAGAGCTTGTGTGGGAAAGCCCAGAATTTACAAACAAGGAAGAGGCAGGTACCGGAGAAATGACCTATAAAGGGTGTGAGCCTCGGGTTCCGGTGCCTTTGACCCGATTCCTTCCCAGCTCTCTATCTGGCACACTCACTCTCAAGCGTGCTATAACGATACTGTCTCGGGCGGGGCCTCCAAATTAACAGTTGTGAAAACAGACAAATTAACAAAGAAGGAAACTTTCTCTGCTCTGAGGTCTGGTTGCTTTTTCTCTTCCCCCTCCTCCTTTGCTCAGCATGCTCAGTCTTTGTCTACCCGGTCTTTTGTTCCATGAAGCCTTGTCCTAAGACTCGACCAGATTTATATTCCCCTCCTCAGTGGTTCAAAAGCTCCCTGGGCTGCTGCCAACTGTCAGCCTTGCTACCCACGCCGCGTCCGTCTACCTGCTTTGGGACAGAGCTGGGCACACGGTGGGAGCTCAGTGAGTGGCTAGGTGAATCGGGAACACGGGGACTCCAAAAGAACTTTCCTACTGTGTGAAGACAGACATTCTAAGCCAGGAGTCATGGAGGAGGCGTGGGGTTCTCTGGAGGCCATCTGGAGGGCAAGTTACTGTGTTCATTACTGTGACAAAATCCCTAACAAGATGACATTTATGTAGAGACAGGTTTATTTCAGCTTGTAGTTTGAGAAGAGAGATTACCTGCATTTTTGCCTCGTCAATGGAAAGCTGGGCATATCACCACTGCCCTTTCAAGAGAAGGGGTGAGAAACACAGGCATTCATTCTTCCTCAGCAAAGCAAATGCAGATGTAAGAAGCTGCCAGCCGGCTCCCTCACTCCACTGCTGTCTCCAGGGATGACCAGCTTATGGCTGGCTGCTCATGCCTCCCACCGCACTCTGTGTTCATCAAAGATGCACGCCCTTTTCCCTGGAGAAGTTCTGCTTTCCACCACAATGAGATCACTGGGAATGTATGGGTCAGCCATTTTCAAATGTTGGGTTTCTCCCCATGTCTGGGGATTATTGCCTTGAAGAGTCAGGAGACTCTTCTCTCACCCTTAGCAATTGCTACCTGCAACTTATAAAAATAAATGTGTGACGTGCAGGTGCTGGGCAGAGAGGAATCACATTTACTCATTATAATCTGCAGCCAGGCCTTCAATCACTGCTCAGAAATCTTCATGAGTAAATGGCAAGCTAGTACTGCTGCCTCTCTGGCAACCCCACATCTGATTCTGCTTAAATCGTATCTGTATGTTCCCAGTCAAGACTCCAAACATCTATAACCCTCTGAAGTAGGTGCTATTACTGAGCTGGCTGGGCTAGGCGTGGGGAAATGTGGGCTTGGGCCGGTGTGGGGGGGGTCCTAGGAGAGATCTGCTGTCACTGCTTGGAAACTAGGCCTGTGTTGCACTGTGGTAACTGGAATCAGAGCCCTACAAGTGACTCTTGGAATGCACTCGTTTCTGGCCTGTCTGGACCCTGTTTATGTGTTTGTTTTTATCTGTCGGGTGACAGGGTACTGCCTGTGTGTGCTCTAGGTGTTTGGGGCCTGACGGAGTCACTGGGAGTCAGCCCTGTTTTCCGGCCATAGCATCCTGGTAGCCATGGAAACACCTCTTCTCTTTAGTCAAGGCTTCCCCGGGTGGAAACAGGAGGATCAGAAGTTCAAGGTTATCCTCTGCTATACAGCAAGTTCAAGACTAGCCTGGGCTGCTTGAGACCATGTCTCAAGAAGAAGAGGAGGAGGAAGAAGAGAAAGAGAAGGAAATCGTTAGGCAGTTGTTACCCCTGACTTATTTTATGTCTATCTAGCTTTTTAAGATGTTAGAAATGATCCTGAGGCCCCTAGAGAAATTTTCTCCTTCCAGACACCATCAACCCCCTCAGGTGTGAAGCTGACCTTGGCCCAACCTCCCATGTTAGCCAGCTGTCCTCTTGTGGGCTGCTCCGTGTTCTTGCCCTGCCCAGGGCACAGAGTGCCATTTCCAGACTCCTGTCCCGGAAGCCACCCTGGAAACACCTGTTGGTCACTGCCTATGCTGGCTAGTTGTGTGTCAACTCGATCTAAGCTAGAGTCATTTTAGAAGAGGGCACCTCCATTGACAAAATGCCCCTCCCAGTTCGTCATGCGGGCAAGCTTGTGGTACGTTTTCTTGATTGATGATTGATGTGGGAGGGCCCACATGACTGTGGACAGTGACATCTTTGGGCTGGTGGTCCTGGGTACTATAAGAAAGCAGGCTGAGCGAGCCATGAGGAGCAAGCTGGTAAATAGCATCCCTCCATGACCTCTGCATCAGTTCCTGCCTCGAGTTTCTGACTTTCCTGGGTGATGGATTATAGGTATAAGCTGAAATAAACTCTTTCCTCCCAAGTTGCTTTTGGTCATGGTGGTTATCACAGTGATATAAAGCTAAGACACTATTGCCTTAGTATCTTTTCCTATCACTGTGATAAAATACTCTGACAAAAAGAATTAAAAGGAGAAAGAGGCTGGGTGGTGGTGGTGCACACCTTTGATCCCAGCATTCAGGAGGCAGAGGCAGGCAGATCTCTGTGAGTTTGAGGCCAGCCTGATCTACAGAGCGAGTTCCAGGGCAGCCAGGGCTGCTACACAGAGAACCCCTGTCTTGAAGAAAACAAACAAAACAGGGCATGGGAGAGAGTTTGTTCTGCCTCAGGGTTCAAGACACAGTTCATCATGGCAGGGGCCAAAGCATTGGCCACTCCACATCCACCATCAGGAAGCAGAGGATGATGTCTGCGTGCTGCTGCTCAGCTCCTGTCTCCACTTACACCACCCAGTGCCTGCTGCCCAGAGAACGATGTTACCAATAGTTGGGGTGGGGTGGGCTTCTCACCTCAGTTAATGTAATCAGGATAATTCCACAGGCATGCCCGGAGGCCCATCTCCCAGGTGATTGCAGATTTTGTCAAGTTGACTACTTCCAACGGCTTCTTCTCCTGGGACACTCGAAGGATAACTGCCGCAGGCCCCGGGTGGGGCCCACATGTAGAGGAGTTGGAGACATTCCTGTGACACACACCAAGCTGGTCCCTCATACGCCGAGGTTTTGGATGGGAAATCAGATAAATTCTGGGGAGGACGTGGCTTTCTCACAGATTATCCAGGTCCTACCTGGGTGACTGATGGCCTGGTGGGGTGATGCATAGAGTGCAGACTGAGGGCATGTCCACAGGCTCCAATGCACACACAGGAACAGCTCAGCAGTGAGTGGAATATTGCCTTTGGTTCAGGGCACTGGTTCCCTCAGCTTTGTGAAACACAAAGGAAATGCAGACACAAAAATTTGTAATTACTGAAACGTATGTTGGTAGTCAGTGGCCATGGTATCTGGAAAAGTCTCAGCTCATCTGTTTACTAGATAATGAATATCGGTGACTTTTGAAATGAAAATGAAGTTTTTGAAAGTTCTTTTAGAAAGCAATGGCATGTGAATTTTATTCCTGTGACTTCCTGCCTCTGCTTAGCTGAGACATAGCATGGTTAGAGAGAGTTACATAGTTAAATAGGTAGATCACTGAATCTACACTGAAGAAAAGGGGGAAGATATAAAAATGACAAAAGGTAGACTACTGAATGTATTATGAAAGAAAAAAGAGAGAATATGGATATGATAAGATAAAAAGGGAGATTATGGAATCTACTTTTAAAAAGGAACTACTTGTTTTAAATAAGATAAGTAATGAAAATTTTTTGGTCTGAGTTTATCAGATGTTACTGGACTGGACATTGTTAATATAATGAACTAGACATCGTTAATGTAATCTTGACTATATGTATTGTATATACTTATTGGATAGTTTTTCTTGTATTAGTTATAAGCTTTTTTAATTTTAGACAAAAAGAGAGGAAATGTGGTAGTATTGTGTTCCCCAAACTATTGTGTATGCTAATAAACTTATCTGGGGTCAGAGAACAGGACAGCCACAATATTAAACATAGAGGTTAGGCAGTGGTAGCATACACCTTTAATCCTAGCATTCCAGAGACAGAAATCCCTCTGGATCTCTGTGAGTTCAAGGCCACATTGGAAACTGCCAGGCACGGTGATACACACCTTTAATCCCAGAAAGCCACACCTTTAATCCCAGGGAGTGGTGGTAGAAAGCAGAAAGGTATATAAAGCGTGAGGACCAGAAACTAGAGGCATTTGCCCTGGAGAGGCATCTGGACTGGAGAAGCATTTGGCCTGGTTAAGCTTTCAGGCTTCTAGCAGCAGTTCAGCTGAGACTCATTCTGGATGAGGGCTCGGGGCATCCAGTCTGAGGAAACAAGACCAGCTGAGGATTCAGCGAGGTGAGATAGCTGTGGCTTATTCTGTCTCTCTGACCTTCCAGTGCTCACCCCAATACCTGGCTCAAGTTTGATTTTATTAATAAGAACTTTTAAGACTCATGCAACAGAGACATAGCATGGTTAGAGAGAGTTAGGGTGCCCTAGCCCTGCTTGAAGACCCCAGCATCTCTTCTCTGACACACCCTGCTTTGGCAAGTGTCAGACCCTGAGAACCTGCCCTGATGACATGGTTCCATCATGTTCCATTGGAGCAGCAGCCACAGCTCTGTCCATAGCAACTCATTTCTAACCCACACTTTGTAGTGCAGTCACCCCAGCCTGGAGGCAGCTCTTCAGGAAGCAGGGGTCAGCCCTTCCAACTGGGGCACCTATACCCAAGCCTAGAGCAGATCCTTCTAGAACCTCAGTTGCACTTGGAAAATCATGTTCCTCACAGATTCTATTTCTTAGTCATGGCTTCAGGTGACCATGCACCTCGTGAGCTGAAGCCTCACCAGGGAAGGAGGGGAGGGGCCCCTGGGCTTCTCATCTGGGGCTCACTGCCCTGCTCTCACTTTTCCTGTCTGTACCCTCTGAAAAACAGGGACAGGGGAGGGGCATTCTAGGCACCACTGTCTCTGCTAGGGTATTGGGGTTCAGGAAGTCTGAGTGCATATGAACCTCATATGAGGAACTGGGTTCTTACAAAGGAATTCAGTCTCTACAGTAACCTGAGCTTGTTCCCAGAAGACCCCACCCTCAGCTTCCCTGTCCAGGCCCACCACCGTCAGACAGATCCCTCCATCTTAGCTGATTGGAGGCTGCCTTACAGCGGCTCTCCTATGTCTCACTGTCCAGCAGCACTCTGAAAGAAGGCTGCAGTTCTGCAGCTCATCTGGCTGCAGCCCACTGCAGCATCAGAATGAAGCCATCGTGAGGCTCCCCCACCCCACCGTGTCAGTAACCTGGGAGCCTCCCTCCCTGGGAATGAGCATATTCACAATTTAAGAGCCAGCACCCCACTGTCAGGAATCTCAGTGCCCAGCCAAGGCCTGGAGCTTACAGTGCCCAATGGCACAGCTGCCCTGGAGTGACATCGGTTCCCATAGTGGCGCATCTGCCTCTTACCTGCCACTATGCTGGGGCATGGGCTGGCCCCCAAGCCCCTGCTTGCCCATTCCCACCCAGAGGCCTCCACTTCCTGGAGAGATTACAGGCTGCACCAGACACCTGATTTATGTGGGACTGGGGATCAAACTAAGCAAGCTACATCCCAGAAGCAGTTATTCATTCTTATATGAACATATAAAAATTCTCAGCTTAGAAAAATCAAGATTAAAATGTAGGCAACCATGTCTCACCCCAGACTCAACACATGCTGGCATTTAGCTATTTTAGCCACAAGACATGTCAGCAAGAAACGACACCACAGAGCCAAATGAAGACAGCATACTCCTGCAAGATATGCCCTGCCTTGCCCTGCTCTATGCCTTGTGTACAGGTCCTGCCGGAGTGGACTTCAGGCGCTGGCATGAACTCTGCTAATTAGGGTCTGAAAAAAATTGACTAGCAGGCTTTTACCACCAGCTCCAAGCTGCCGTGTGCATCCCTATCTCCAGGTGATTGGATAAATCTTTCTTCAAAAATCAGACTGCGGGCCTGAACTGTGGGCAGATTATGCCACACAATACCCTAAGCTAATAAACAAAATCAAAACTCTCATTAGAGGCTTGCTTTCACATCCCAGCTGCCCAGGTTTCCAACAGTGTACATGTGTGTACACCTATGTGCGTGTGTTTGCATGCATGTGTCTGTGCATGAATAGACCAGAAGTTAACATGGGGTGTGTTCCCTCAATCACTTTCCATCTTATTCTTTGAGACAGGGTCTCTCACTAAACCTGAACCTTATTGGTTCATTAGACAAGATGGCTTCTTTTCTCCTAACCTGCCCCTGGTGCTGGAGTTACAAGTGTGTGCTGTCATGCCCAGCTTTTTAGGTGGGTTCTGGGGATTCAAACTCAGGTCCTCATGCTTGCACACCACTTAACCAACTGAGCCATCTCCCCAGCCCCATTAATTCGCTCTTTGGGTCTTCTTTTTAGTTTCACTTTCAAATACCTACGCTACACACACACACACACACACACACACACACACACACACACACACACAC
>CABHPR010078792.1:0-10430 GCA_902168415.1 Peromyscus melanophrys
AATGCCCCAGGTCTGGTTAATGGGTAGAGGCTACCCCCTTTGGACCCCATTTGTAAGAGGCTGCAGTTGAGCATTGGATGGAAAACCCCTTTTCATTTGAAAACTTGAAAGAAGAAGAACAAATGCCACTGACTCTTCCCTTTTGGAGGAAAGGATGGGCTAGTTCTCATTACATAGCCCAGGCTGGCCTCCAACTCACAGAGATATCTGCCTCTGCCTCTGAGCGTTGGGATTAAAGGTGTGTATCACCAAGCTCCACAGCTCTTCCTCTGATGGCAGGCTGTCTTCCTGCCCTAAACTTCCTGAACGAGAAAGAAGTGGGAGACGGCTGAGAGAGGCATCCTCTGGAGGGGATGACAGCCTTTACTGTGCTAAAGGTCAACAAAGTAGGGTCACAACACAAAACCCCACATTCACCTCTCTGTCACCTTAAACCAAGCAGAGGGGGATTAGTGTCAGTCTCCAAAGGCCCCTAGTTAGTAATTCCGAGGAAACTCTGGAAAACCGATGGTTAAAGAAGAAAGAGAGCCGGGGAGTTTCCCATTCTGTTCACGGTCCTCGCCAGTGCTGACTACGGCAAGTTCCTACTGCTCATCTAGTAACTCACCCTAAGCCTTGGAGGTCCCTTCCCAGATTCTGCAGCCCACATGTGCTGCTCCATACATCCCATAATCTGTATTTCCAAAGTAACTGGTTCATCAACTCTTACAAAAAACACAAGCTGCACCCATACCCTTGACTGGAGTACTCAGAGTACAGTTGGTGCCCATCTGATCCCAAAGGCTCTGGTAAGCAGGCCAAGGCTGCTTTCCCACTGAGGACCCAACCCTCTTTATGAGGCCCTGCTGCTTTTCTCTCCAGAATAAACACAAAGCAGAGACCGAGCTCCCAGCAGGATGACCTGTAAGTGACCCTCGGGCTGACCTAACACTCTGGTCACTCTCACCGACAGGTTTGTTTATCTTGGAACCTCGGAGCCTCTGTATCCAAAAGCTCCAGCCCTGGACCCTAAGTCCTTCGGAGTGAGCTGTCAGTCTCCGCTTAAGTGCGTGTTGGATGGCTACATGATAGCCTGGGTTTATTTACCAAAACCTGATGTTTATGCTGTCCAGCAGTGAGCTGGGGCCATCAGTGCTGAATTTAGTAAGTGGGGAGCCAACCAGACGTCTTCAGCAGGCGCTAGCTGTCACCCCACAGGATTATCAGCGGACCCCATAGAGCACCTCTCTGCCTGGGTCCTCAGAGATGAAAGGTCCCCTGTCAATTTGAAATTGACATCACCATCTTCAGACAAATGAGGAGTCTGTGGCCAAGCCACTTACCAAGAGCTCATTTTAATGCAAACAGCACAACTAAACCTGAGGCAGAAGGGAAGTTCTAGCTTCTAACCGAAGGGTAAGTCACATTGCAAAGTGGTTTGTCCAACGGCACCACAGGCGAGGTTTACAAACGACAGCAGTGTCATGTAAGTGACACGGAAGAAACGCATATGCCGGGTGCAGTAATGACCAGCAAATCCCAAAAACGAAATAAGATTCATGAGTTTACTGAAGCTATGGTATGATTCAGTGGCAGAGCACATCCCTAGCATGTATGAAGTCATGGGTTCAATCCCCAGCACCAACAATGTTTAAGTCTGTATAATTAGCATATCCACCACCTCAAATATTTATTATTTTCTTGTGATAAGAATATTGGAAGTCCTATGACCTAGGTGTTGTGAAATGTGCATGATTGTTGGGCTGACATGGCCAATAGAACTTCAGGAGAATGCGCTAAATGACGTGAGCCTTGCACAGAACGACAAGCACTTTTTTTTAAAGTTGATCTTACTTTTTCAGATTTAATCTCTTAAGGAACCAACCTGTACTTCTGGTCAGTCTCAGAGGCAATCATAAAGAGACCAGGCCTATTCAGGAGCTTGAGTTCATTCTCCAGACCCACTCCTATGCATTTTCTTTAAAGATGCTTTTTTCAAATGGCTGAGGAAGGCAAACATGAACTTATAAAGAAACCAGGCCAAATCAAGAAGAAGACAAAGTTGGTTACCAGCTTAGGCTCTTCTCTGCCTCCAAACAGATTTGAAGTAGCTCCCAATCATCAAGGAATGCTTTTATTTGGTAGACAAGATGAGCGTGAGAGGGGCCCCTGCAGAGGGCCATACCGAAAGAGGACTCTCCTCCTCGATCCTATTAAGGTTCTGCTTGTCAGTGACTCCCAAGGCCCCCCATTATCAGCCTTGGCTTAAATAAACCTTCTGCTGATGTACCCATTGCCTCCCTACAAGCTGCAGGCCCATCCATCAATGTCACCTTTGCAGAGTGGCTGCCATGACAGTTCATGATCATTAACCAGTCCTGGTGTGCTTTGTGTTAAAGTTAAGACACATCAAACACAGCGACTCTGTGGTGCCTTGAAGTTACAGGGGACAGGGATGCACTAGGGTGAGCAGGCCAAACTCAAACAGCTTTGACAAAAGGTGAAAAGTGAACTCTGGCAGGGACAGGCTGGAGCCTCAGTATCCCTCCCTGCTCAATCCACTCCACCCTTAGAGGCAGAAAGCGGGGAGAATGGGAATATGCTATGGGAACTTGAGCTAAAATGGAGCATCAAAAGACCCAGGAACAGGACTCCTTCCCGCCACCCTCAAACTGCTCCCCTGAAGTGGCTCCCTCAAGGCTGACACACTCCACCCCAACCTCGCCCAGGAAGGCTGCTTCCACAGAGTGGCTGGAATCTAGTCAACCATCTCTCCGTGCTCTGCTGACATGACATTTCCCAGACGAGCTCCTACACCTTCCTCAGCTCAAATCTCTCAAAGCAACGGAACCTGAGCAGTTTCCCTTTCCATCTCTCCAGAGTGTATATGAAACAACGTAGAAATAGAGGCCATGAATGGCGAGAGAGCAAAGGGTGGGAGTTGTGTGGAAGGTTTGGAGGAAGGAAAGGGGAGAAATGATATCACTATGTTATAATTTCAAAAAAATTGAAAAATACTATAATTTTTTTTTTTTTTTTGGTTTTTCGAGACAGGGTTTCTCTGTGTAGCTTTGCGCCTTTCCTGGAACTCACTTGGTAGCCCAGGCTGGCCTTGAACTCACAGAGATCCACCTGGCTCTGCCTCCCGAGTGCTGGGATTAAAGGCGTGCGCCACCACCGCCCGGCTAATTTTTTTAAAATTTAAATAACAAAAAGAAAGCCTAAGGTACCAGAACAAGAAGAATCGTGTACCTGGGCTCTCATGTTCACACTTTAGGTTTCTCCCAGGCCATTGTTTAATAAAGACATGCGCTTTCCTTATCATGGCTCCCACGTAGCCTGACCCAGCTCAGGGAAACGGCCTTGAGAGGCTGTCTGAGGAGGGAGGGTGCTGGCTCGCTGTCACTATCTAACAATTAAATAACAACAATAAAAAGAAGGAGCCTTGTTCTCACTGTCCTTGTCATCGAAAGAATTAGCATGCATGCAATTCTGTCCCTCTCTCCTTCAGATGGCAGGTACTGAGTGGTACCGAGGCTATTAGGAACCGAAAATGGATTATAACCCTTTAGGAAGGATGCACGAAATGCCTACATTAACCATAGACTTTGGGGATGCAAAGAATGGATGTGGGAGCCAAAGAGGCTTCCCTAGGGAAGGGTCCAATTTTCCCCAACTTGGGGGTTGAGCTAGGAGAAGGGTGATAATTCCTGCAAAAGGGTAAATTGAACAGCTAGCATTTATCAGGTGCGTGCTACAATCCAAGCAGGCACTGAGTGTGTCACACGAAGGTGTGGGAGCCACCAGCCATGAAGTACTTGAAATGAAGCTGGTGTGATATGGGATGTGCCCCCAAAGAGTTAAAGACAAGGAGTTGTGAGACTCCTTATGAAGGGAAGAATGTGAGCTAGTGCTGTAACAGATGTTTACACGGATTAAGTGTTGAATGATAATAGATTAGATGGAAGAGGTTAAATAAAACATAACATTTTATTAGCTTCACCTGCTCCTCTTCTCATCCAACCTCTACTAGAAAGCTACAAGTTTGGCTCTGGCTGCTTTTCTCTCTTTTTTTTTTAAATGACTTTTTTTTTTTTTTAAATGTTTGATCATGTGTGGGTGCAGTACCAATGGTGACCAGAAGGGGACATTGAGTCCCCTGGAGCTGGAGCTACAGTGGCTATCAGCCACCATGTGGGTGCTGGGAACTGAACCCGGATCCTCTGGAAGAGCAATCAGTGCTCTAACGGCTGAGGTGCTTCTTCAGCTCATTTTTCTCTTTTTATAACCAGATTCTCTCTAATCTTCTCAATAGCCGTAGAAGTATTAGATCTTCGTTTTCATCAGCTAAGAAAGTGACCGGCTGCACATGGCAGGTCAGTTTCAGGGAGAGGCAGTTCTGGAGGGTTCTAAACATCACTAGAGCACCAGTGTGGAGCACTGTGGTAGTTCAGGAATCAAGAGTTTGCTGCAACAAAGCAACTTGGTTCAATATCTTTTTGTGTGGTATTGCTTAAAATGCAAACCATCTCATCATTTTTTCCTTTGACTTTTGTTCTGTTGAGACAGTCTCCTGTGGCTCAGACTGGCCTTCAGCTTCAAGCAATCCTCCTACCGCTGCCCCTGGCCACAGTCGTCCAGTAATTCTTCATCTAGATTCACATCACTTTGGATTTCAGAGAGCTAGTCAAGCCATCATGATACAGACATGGACCAGCTCTCCCTTACTGAACAAATGCCATGCCTCCTTTTGTTTTTAATTTTTAAATTACATTTGTTTATTTTCAGGGGCGGGGTGCACATGCCATGACACTGTGTGTGGAGGTCAAAGGACAACTTGTGGGAGTCAGTTTTCCAGAGACCTGACTCCTGATTGGCCTCAAGCACCCTTACCTGCTGAGCCATCTTGAACTCCACATCTCATTCAGTATTACCCAGGTATAGGCATAGCTGAGCTGAGCACATAAAGGCACCTTGGCGTCCTTGCCCACAGGCAGGGGAGGAGGATCTTCCCTTCTTGGCCTGCCGTCTGACTGAAGACGTGCATGTGATTACGACATGGAAGGCTGTCAGCTGGAAACCAAACCTTGGGAGACCTGAATCTGGAAGGACAGTGTCTGTTCTGAACGAGAGATGGCCAGGCTCTTGTTGACACTGGGACATTAGATTTTGGCCCCAGTGCATTACTACGTCATGCTTTCGAGTTTGAATTTATGGCTGTTTGCACCTTTTTCATAAATCCTAAATAATGTCTCACCACTTGCCAGCAATCATGTCACGGTGGGACAGGCCCACCAGTTCACTGACCTGGGGTGGTGGTGGCGGGGAGGAGACAAGGGCCCCTGCTAGTGCCCAAGCAAAAGCAGTGACCTCTGCCCCTTAGCAAGCAGAGAAGACAAGGTAAGGGCCAGGAGGTGAGTGTTGCCTCCCTGCTGGCCCCTGGTCCAGGAACCACTCCCCACGCTCTGACAACGTGGGGAAAGCAAAGGTCACAAAGATGGTTTCCTGATGTTGCCGACGCGACACACTTTGAAACACTGACGGTGGGCCTACCAACAGGTGTTTTTTAGGCAATCTGGCAGTAACTGCCAAGTCATAAATACATTTCTGGTTTGTTTTTCTGTTCTGAGTCAGGGTTTTATGTATCTCAGGCTGGTCTCAAACTCACAACCAACCTTGAACTTCTGTCCTTGCCTCCGTGTCCTGAATACTGGGGTCAGGGGTGTGAGCCACCGTGCTTGGCTGCAGATGTGGGGCACTTGTGATTCAGCAATCTTTCTGAAATGTACTGTACCAATATACTTTCTCCATAGAAAATATTCCCAGGAGCAGTTTAGTTACTGTAACAGCTTTTTTTTTAATAAAAGAAGAACAATCTAAACGCTTATCACTAAAGGAGTGGCCAAATAAAATGATGACACAGCTACCCTGTACAGCCGTCAAAGGGAGTAGAATAACCCTATGGGAAAAGACATGGAAAGGAAGTTCAGCCCATTCTAAAAATACACATTCAAGAGGAATAAACCCTGTACCAGTGTTACTCCTGGGATAACACCGTAAGCATGCTAACAGCAGGTGAGGTAAAGGAAAACACATCTGGAGGCGCGGATGTAGATGTCCTCAGGCTGACAAGAGAGGCTCCACTGAGTTGGTTTTGGGGAGTGATGGTAAGATGAGGTGACCCTGTAATTATGAATGAATCATGACTCTGTTCATACCACACCTTCCTCATCCCTAGCTGACCTGAGCTCACTATGTAGACCAGGCCTGCCTCAAACTCAGAGATCTGCCTGCTTCTGCCTGCCAGATTTGGGAATTAAAGGTGTGTGCCACTACACTAAGACTCTTTTGGTTACTTTTTTTTTTTTTTTTTTTTTTTTGGTTTTTTCGAGACAGGGTTTCTCTGTGTAGCTTTGCGCCTTTCCTGGAACTCGCTCTGTAGCCCAGGCTGGCCTCGAACTTACAGAGATCCACCTGGCTCTGCCTCCCGAGTGCTGGGATTAAAGGCGTGCGCCACCACTGCCCCGCTTTTGGTTACTTTTTTTAAATGTGGGAACTCATCACCCCAAATGAAAGCAAACACTGGGGTGACAGTCTTCCCAAGATCAGATGCTGCCAAATGACCCACCTCCTGACCCCCATCCCTTGTCCATCGCCCCTCAATGCTTCATTTTGCTCTTTTTTGCTCGGATTGGTTTTGGTTTTGATTGATGCTGGGGACTGAACATCATGCATGCTGAGCTCAAGTTCTACTACCAAGCTGACCCTCCAGCTCGTCACCTACTAACAGACGGTTAATTACCAGATAATTAATTGAATCTATATGCATTTTTAAACAAAATATTCTATTTTGATGTGTGTGTGTATGTGTGTGTGTGAGTATGTGTGTGTGTGAGTGTGTGAGTGTGTGTGTGTGTGAATGTGTGTGTGTGTGTGTGTGTGTGTGTGTGTGTGTGTGTGTGTGTGTGTGAATGTGTGACATTTGTGTTCTGGGGCCTGTGGAAGCCAGAAGAGGGCTCCAGGTCCCCTGGAACTGGGGTCAGGGCAGTTCCTAACTGTGAGCTGACATGTGGGTGCTGGAAACTTAACTCAGGCCCTCTGAAGAGCAGCAAGTGCTCTTTACTTCTGACCCATCTCTTCAATGCCTATGTGCATTTCTTGAATGTATACTTTTATTTTAGTTTGTAAAAAAAAGTAATATAAGATTTTTAATTATTATTTTAAAATTTCCTTCACAATACCATATATTTTAATCACAAACCTCATCTCCCTCCAATATTTTTCTAGGTTCCCCCCTCAGCTGTTTTTAATTTTTTAAAAAGGTATCATGCTATTTTAATATTTTAAGTCTTATTTCTTCACTTTACATATGGTAAAACTTATTCGCAATGTTCTAAATTCATACTTTTAATATTTTTGTATGATGGGAGCCTGCATGTGCTTCAGCACTGTGTGGAGGTCAGAGGACTCTTCTGTAGAGTCAATTGTCTCCTTCCTTCTTTACACAGGCTCTGGGGATTGAATTCAGGTCATGATGGCAAGACCCCTTCCCTGCTAAGCCACCTCACCAGCCTGTTGGTGCTTTGTGTGGTGTCTACTCATCCAGCTCTCTTGAGGTATCTAGTGCTTGCTCTTGTGAAAAGCCTGCTCTCCATCGGGAACCGATCTCAAGAAAAGCATATATATGGGGTGTGTGTGTGTGTGTGTGTGTGTGTGTGTGTGTGTGTGTGTGTGTGTTTTAAAGAAAATAAACATTTCATTTTTGCAGTTACCACCAAATTGCTTACAAAACCGTTACACTTGTTTGTAGATCTGCTACCAATATATCAAAGCAGGTGCCACTGGAAATGTCAGGAAGCACCTTGTACGTATGTACATGTGTGTGTATATCTACTTGTACATATTTATGTATAGGCCTCTCTGAGTTGGCTTGCTCAGCCATGAGGTCTATAAATTTCTCTCTCAGGAAATAACACCAATCAGCTTTATTTGTATTTAATTGTTCCTATGTTCTTTCATTTTTGAGTCTTACTGTAGCTCTGGCAGGCTTGAAGCTGGCTGTGAAGCCCAAGCTGGCCTAGAATTCACAGCCTCCCAAGGGCTGAAGCCACATGTCTGAGCCAGCACCACATTGGTGGCTCAGGGAACATTAAACAAATTCATTTTCAAGTGCCAGGAACCTGCACCAAACAAGGTTGGCTTAGATGGCGGGAGCCCGGCAAACAGCGTCAGACACCAAGAGTCTGGCGGGGCTGCGGGCAGGAGGTGGCCCAGCTCTGCCCGTCTTCCCCACGCCTGTCCCTTACCCTAGCGGCAGCCCATCCTGGGGCCTGTGCCAGGTACTTCCCTGAGCTTTCCATAGACACTGCCAGCAGCCTTCAGCTCCCAGATCTGTGTGGCGTTGCTTCTGGTGAGACCGCAACAGGTTCAGATTTCTACCCAAATGATTTGGCAACCAGAGGGAGAACTCTGGCCCAGTCACTGGGAAACTCTGACTTTCTAGAGATTTCTGAGTCACAAGGGAAGACCAACAAATGCAGGTGCACATTTTCCTATTCACACACAGGAAACTGAAGGCTGGGGGCTTGGAGAAAACACATTTAAATTCAAAATTAGATAAATAGAAGTTCCTGAGAGCACCCACTTCCCATTCTGCCCCAGAACCAGCCTTTGTACACTTCAACCACCCTGGCCATTTCTGCAGGGACATCCAGGTCTGCCAGCAGGAGTCCTCCACCCAAGTGTGACCTGACGCAACTTTCCTCTCCCTAGAGCGTCTGTCACACTGGGCATGGCGGCTCATGCCTGCAGTCCCTGAACTTGGGAGGTGGAGGCAGAAGGATCAGGAGTTCAAGGTCATCCTCAGCCATGTGTCAAATCTGAGGCCATCTTAGGCTACATAAGACCCTGTCAAAACAAAACAAAACAAAAACTGCTCAATCGTGTTAGTTTGTTTCTTTTGACCTTGTAGGTCTTTTTCATGCCAATCCTGAGGACCCCATGCCTAGCCTGCCCTGTTCAGCAGCCTAGCCAGCGCAGGCCAGGGAAATTTAAGTCATTCTGTGCTGACTCCATTCCTGTGTATTAGGTCAAAGCCCAGAAGGCTCAGTAGCCATCTAGAGAAGGGAGAGTGGGGCTCATTTTGATGAGGAGGTCTTGGTGCTTTCTAAATTTGAAATCATAAAACAAAATGCTTTTCTAGTGCAGTACAGCATTAACATGTGTGCATTTTCTACAAAGGTAAAGTATGCAGGAAACCACTTGCCTTTCGATCCTGGTGGCTGGACTTTCGATGGCACCTTATGCATTCACATGTGTGCAGCCATTTCCACCACACTTCTCTGGAACATTCTCATCCTCCTCAGCTGAAACACTGCACCTCTTAAAGAACTCCACCCCAATTTCCTCCTATTTTCGCCAAGCACTGTCCTGTTGGAGCGTGCAAGCTGTCTTACAGAAGACCTACAGCAGCTACTGTCTCTGTGTGGTTGCTTCACTCAGTTAAAAGATGTTTTCAGAATCACTCACGTTATATGAAAATATCATCCCCTTTTAAGTTAAATTACAGACTACCTAGTGTATAAACTTTTAGATCTGTTCATCCATCTGGGGACATTTACATTGTTTTCTCCTTTTGGTACCATAAAAATTATTTTATGGATATGAGGGTTTATGAATCTGGGTTTTGTATGTGTGAGGGATTGTGTCATGACGGTGGTGGTGGTGGTGATATTTTTTGTTTTTTGGGGTTTTTTTGTTGTTTGTTTTTAAGATCCTATATTGCCTGGGATGACCTTCAACTTACAGCTAAGGCTAACCTGGAACTCCTGATCCACCAGCCTCCACCTCCCAAGTGCTGGGACTGCCCATCTCAACCATCTGAAGTATAGTGTGTGTGTACAGAGGACAGCTTTGGAGAGTCAGTTCTCTCCTTTTCGTCGGAGGGGCTTGAGACAGAGTCTCACTATGTATCCTTGGCTGGCCTAGAATTTGCTGTTCAGACTAGGTCGGCCTTGAACTCATAGAGATCCCCCTGACTCTGCTGCCTGAGCTCTGGGACTAAAGACGTGTGTCACCATGCCGGTGGTTCTCCCCTTTGACAAAGGACCCAGGGATTGTCACCAGACTTACTTGGCAAGCACCTCTACCCACTAAGCTGTCTCTCCAGGCCAGTAATGTTTTTCAACATTTAAAATTTCCACAACCCACATACAAACTGCATTGTGCTTCTCTGAAAGGAGAATAAAACAAGCAGAACATACAGCTCAGTGGCCAAGTGCTTGCCTAAGTGTGCAAGGCTCTAAGTTCCATGCTCCCCAGCATCAAAAGTAAACAACCAAAGCAGAACAGAGCAAAGCTGCCTAGTCATCCCATCAAAGAGCTCAATCAAAGATGAGAGGTTGGGTCTTGGGAGCCTCTCTGTGATTCTCAGCATCTAAGGTACGCAAAGG
>CABHPR010078796.1:0-12285 GCA_902168415.1 Peromyscus melanophrys
GGTCTCGTGTAGCACAGGGTGGCCACAAATTCACTCTGTAGACTAACTAGATTGGTCTAAACACTCGTGATCTTTCCACCTCCTGCTCTGGGATTACAAGCCTGATAACTCATTCTGTTTTGTTTTGTTAAAACCGGTCTCACTATAGAGCCACTACTGGCTTGGAACTCACTATTTAGACAAGGCTGGATATGAACTTGAATCTGCCTGGCTCCAGAGTGCCGGCACTGAGATTAGAGGCATGCACTACTTTGTTGGATATTTTTAACCTTTATTTCCTGACTTCGACCTCTGAAGAGGCTTCCAGACCTCAAATAGCCATTGTTGCCGTGAAGCTCCAAGCCTAGGAAGAGAAAACAGCGACACAGCAGTGAGGATAGATACATTCTTTGGGTAACCATGGCCTCCCTCGGCCCTGTAGGTGAGGCCAGTGCTGGGACTCCAGTAGTGAACCAGGACAGTCAAGCCCAACCTGAACAGAATGTACTGTGTGGACAGCTCACAAAAGGCTGTGATAAAGTCGCTAGGCTGAAACAGCTTTGAAGTAAAGGGAAAGGCCTGAGAGCACCCATCTGGTCTCACCCCAGTCAGGAGTGCAATTGCCTGCCCTGCCCTGCCCTGCCCTGCCCTCCTGTGTCTAGGGAGCATCACTGTCCCCACCAAGGCGCCTAGCTCATCTAGCCAACGAGCACGTGATGGTATTCCAGACACCACAAAGACAAAAGACACTTCCACACGGGGCCTCCTGAAGAAACCAGAAACTACAGTTTCTCCAGGACAGGACCGGGCAGAGAGGCCAAGCAATGGCTTGAATTACCAGGTCTTTGTCTGCAGGCTGTGGTATCCAGTGTCTGCCAGGTGCCACTGCTGATGACAGAAGATGAAAGGCCCACAGTTCTCAGGCTTTTCCTCTGCAGCCCTGCCTGCCCTTCACAGCTCCTGCTTCGGGCCTCCTAGGCAAAGCCCATTGGAAAGCCTTTCCTCCATGTAGTGGGCATCTTAAACAGTACTAGGCAGTGCTGGCTCATACAGCTAGCCTAAGAACCCAGCACAGGGCTTGGCACAAATAGGTATATGTTTTTCTGAATGTATGAGAGCCTCTGATATTAGAATTACCAAGAGATGCTTGGAGGAGAAAATGGAGATCTTGGTGCTGGGACAAAGCTTACCATGCCCAAGCCCTGGGTTTGCCACATCTAGACTATTTAAGATACAAATTATTTCACAAAAGATGCACAAGAAGTTGTTTGCCTAAAAGAAATGGAACTAAGCAGCTGGGGCAAAAGTTGGGGGTGATTTTTATACTTTTTTCTGCTCTTTGGCTATGGATTCACAGGAATGTATCATATACTAATTTTCCCCCTGCAATGAATTAGACAACACTTCAGCTCATCCACCACAGTCTATTGAAAGTCTATTCTCTGGGTCTAGAGATGTGATTCAATGGGTGAGGTGTTTGCCCAGCATGCACAAAGCCCTGGGTTTGATTCCCAACACCCTCATAAACTGTCATCCCAGCACTTAGGAGGCAGAGGCAGGAGAACCAGAAGTTCAAGGTCATCCTCTGCACTTAGTGAGTTCAAAGGTAGCCTGGTCTACATAATTTTGGGTCAACCAGGGCTATATAGCAAGAACCTGAATTTTAAAAAAAAAAAATGTTTTTAAATGAATAAGACAATAGTTGGCCTACTGTAAGGAAAAGCAGCTGAGTCCATTTTCAGTGTAATTAATCTAACCTGGGAGCAGGTTTTCTGCCTTTTAAACTACCCAAAGTGCTTCATAAGCTTAGGGTAAGAGGACAAACTTCTGTAGTAGGGCCTCAGTGATAATGCATTGCCAGTAAGGAGCCATTGTATTTATCAGAAAAGATTGGATCAGTGCCACACTTTTTGAATCAACCCTACCTTCCCTGGAAACCTCTGCTCGAGAGCCAGATGTCTGCAGGATTGCAGGATATAGGCTCGAAAGATGCATCTTTGCCCAGTTTATTAGTAATTGTCAGCCTACATCAGAAAGAACTGGCTCCACGGAGTCTGCGTGTGTGTGTGTTCCAAAGATAGCCCTGAGGAGGCTGAGGTGTCATCCTTCATTCTCCCCATATACGAGTAATCAAAACTTTGTTTGGCCAGGCCTGATGACACACACATGGAACCCTAGCACTCAGGAAGAGAGGCAGGAGAATCAGCAGTTTGGGGCCAAATCTGGATTGCGTAATGAGTTGTAGAGCAACCTGAGTACACTCAAAGACTCTGCCTTGAAAATAACAAACCTTTTGCTAGAGAGGAAGGAAACAAAGCCGGAGAGGAGGTACTTTCTCAGCAGCAACTGAAAAGCAGAGCCGTGGCTCCAACCTACCATGCCCTACCATGACCGCCCAGAGCGCAGACCCACCCCTCAAGTGCTACAGACAAGTTCTAACACACTCCTGTTTCCCTGGGATACAACCTCCAGGCAAAATGAGAGCCTGGGAGTAGGGCAGGGCACTTGGGAAATGTAGTTGTTTGTGACACATTGTGTCTGGAGATGATCTGCCTTAGTGAGAGACTCTTCCCCTGCTGTCAAGGGTCCACAGAAAGATTCCTGTGAGGACCAGCCTTCTCAGTGGGGTTTAAAAGGGATTTGGGGTCTGGAGAGATGCCAGCACTTAAGAGCACTTGCTGCTGTGTCGGGCGGTGGTGGCGCACGCCTTTAATCCCAGCACTCGGGAGTCAGAGGCAGGTGGATCTCTGTGAGTTCCAGGACAGCCAGAACGGTTACACAGAGAGAAACCCTGTCTCCATAAACCACAACACACACACACACACACACACACACACACACACACACACACACACACGAGCACTTGGTGCTCTTGCAGTGGTCGAGTTTAGTTCCAGCACCTGAGTGGCTCACAACTGCCTGTAACTCCAGTTTCAGGGGATTCCATGGCCTCTCTGGCCTCTGCAGGTGGTCCTACACTTACATATGTGCAGGCAAACGCTCTGTGCTGGCTGATTTTATGTCAGCTCGACACAAGCTAGAGTCATCAGAGAAGAGCCAGCCTCAGTTGAAAAAATGCTTCCATGAGATCCAGCTGTAAGGCATTTTTTAAATTATCGATCAGTGGGGAAGGGTCCAGCCCACTGTGGGCAGTGCCACCCCTGGGCTGGTGGTCCTGGGTTGTGTAAGAAAGTCAGCAATGAGGAGCAAGCCAGTAAGCAGCACTCTTCCATGGCCTCTGCATCAGCTCCCGCCTCAAGGTTCCTGCCCTCACTGCTTTTGATGATGAACTACTATACAGAACTGAGAGCCAAATAAACCCTTTCCCTCCCAAGTTACTTTTGGTCATGGTGTTTCATCACAACAACAGTAAGCCTAACTAAGACACACACACACACACACACACACACACACATTTAAATCAACCACCACAATAAAACCACACCAGGACTTTGGGGTTAGGACTGTAGCTCAGCTGGTAGAGTGCTCGTCAACAGATACAAAGCCCTGGAACTCAGTCTCCAGCACTATACAAACGAGAAACAGTGGTGCACATTGATCTTTGATCCCAGCACTTAAGAGGTAAAGACAGAAGTTCAAGGTTACTCTCCGCAAGCTGGAGGCTACCCTGAGATGCATGAGACCCTGTCTTAATCAGCCAACCAACCAAAAATCAATCAAAACTACTTTGCAGCTCAGAACTCAGTTTATGTTCCCTTTCTTAGGCCTCCACCCAAAAGGCAGACGATATGTAGATGCTTGGTGTGTTCTAGGCCAGAGGCTAGCACCTCAGCTAAGCAGTGGTTGGGTACCAATGTCCTCAGAGATAAAACATTCCTTCTTGGAGGGACACTCCTGATGACCCACAATATTCTAAAAGAAGTGGTTCTCAACCTTCCTAATGCTGTGACCCCCAACCATAAAATTATCTTCATTACTACCTCATAACTGTCATCTTGCTACTGTCATAACAACTGTAATATAAATGTCTGATATGCAGGATGGTCTTAAGTGACCCCTGTGAAAGGGTCATTTAACCCCCAGGTTGAGAACTGGTCTAGAGGCTGGCCGCCTACGTGATTCTAGATCCTGTGGCGTTGTCATTAACCAGCACACTCTGGGTTCAATCTCCCGTACTGTGGGGGAGCAGTAGTAAAATAAGAGCACTGCCATTTCTACATCCCCAAGTCCGAGCAGTCTCAAGTTCATACAAGCACAGGTGCACAGGAATCACAGAGCCGGCTGCTGCACACTTGCTTCAGACTTCTCATGTGATGTGGGACAGTGTCCCCCGAGTGTCACTCTTATCTATAAATCAGACCATAACAGTAACATGTCATGGTGTTTGTGAAATTATGTCACTGGAATGGCTAAACTTAAAAGAATGACAGTATTAGTGTTGGCAAGGACATGGAACAGCTGCCACTCTCGAAAACACTGTTGGTGGATGTAGAAATTGGTGAGCCCCACTAATTGGCAGTATCTACTAAAGATGAACATAAATGAATCCAGTGGTTAGGCAACTCCAGTTCTGAATATATATCCAGTAGAAATACGTGCTCGTGTTCACCACGGGTTATGTTTAATATTCGTAACAACTGTATTAGGGGCCAATTGCTTAGGATGATTCTGCTTAAGATCAGACACTTTCTGTGGAGAACTAATTCATTCTGCAAGAACAGCATTAACCCTGTTCAAGGGTAGTGCCCCAGGACCTAATTACCTCACATTAGGTACTTTAAGGGCTAAGGAGTCACTAAAAGCTTCTGCCTCCTCTGTATCACCACATTGAGGACTCAGCTTCCAGGATGGGAATCCTCAGTGGTTATGATCAGACCACACCTGAGCCATGACAGCAGCTTTATTCGTGAATCAAAAATTAGAAATAGCCGGGCGTTGGTGGCGCACGCCTTTAATCCCAGCACTCGGGAGGCAGAGGCAGGCGGATCTCTGTGAGTTCGAGGCCAGCCTGGGCTACCAAGTGAGCTCCAGGAAAGGTGCAAAGCTACACAGAGAAACCCTGTCTCGAAAAAAACCAAAAAAAAAAAAAATTAGAAATAACAAATCCATCTGTTGTACAAATAGCCTGTAGGATATTCATGCTATAGAATTTTTAAACTGAAAGAGAAACCGATAGAACATGGATGAACCTCAATGTTAAATGAAAGCAGCTGGGTGCAAGGTGACTTACTGTGTAACTCCATTTCAACAAAGACCACAAAGGACAGTGGGGGAAGCCAATGATGCCACTGAGCGGGTGACAGGTGTTGAGGGAGGTCTTTGGGACATCAGGTCCTTTCTGTCTTGATCCAGGTGGTGGTTTCAAGTGTGGATACAGGAAGAAGTTATTGAACATAAGTCAAAAGCAGAGAGCACGTGGGCTGGCGAGATGGCTCAGTGCCACCAAGTCTGTCAGCCCAAGTTCAAACCCAGGTACCACATGTTGTAAGGAGAGAACCAACTCCCAAATGCTGTCCTCTGGGCTCCACAAGCGTACGTGGAATGCACACACACCATGCACACAAAAGAAAATTTAAAAACGTTAATGTTTTAGGGCCAGCAAGATGGCTTAGCAGCCTTCTGACCTTCACGTGTATGCCATGACAGGGATGCACAAAGAAAGAGAGAGAGAGAGAGAGAGAGAGAGAGAGAGAGAGAGAGAGAGAGAGAGGAGAGATTGTAAAATTTTTGTTTTGGGTTTTTAAAGCAAGGTTTCCCTGTGTAGCTTTGTAGCTTGTCCTGGAATTCACTCTGTAGACCAGGTTGGCCTCAAACTCACAGAGATCTACCTGCCTCTGCCTCCCGGGTGCTGGGATTAAAGGCGTGCGCCACCACCGCTGGTATAAAATTTTTATAAAATAAGTGCTAAACATTTTAATCTATGTATTCGTTTTATATTTTTTTATGTGTGTGTACCTGCATGTATGCATGTGTACCATATGTATGCAGGTGCTCCCAGAGGCCAGAGGAGGGTGCTGGATCCCTTGGAACCAGAGTTGCAGGTGGTTGTGGTCATAGTTGTGAGCTGCCTGATATGGGTGCTGGGAACCAAACCTGTATCCTCTGGAACAGCACAAGTAGTCCTAGCAGCTGAACATTATTCCAGGCCCTAAAAGATTATTTAGGGCCTGCCAATGTGACAATACATGCTGTGTTCTTGAACTGGTGTCAGTGTTCATTCCTGAGGGACTTAGGCGCTTCTGGGTCCTCTCATTCATGAATGGCTGCCCAATCATTTTCTGCCAAAGCTGGAGGAGCAACGAGAGGTGTACAAAGCTTCGGAAAGGTCCATCAGATAGCTTTCATGCATCTATTTGGGCCACCCAATGCAGTGCCGCCTGATGGATGACAATGACATACATAACCTCAGGATGCTGCTTTGGAAGCTCAAAGCAACAGAGGGGAAAGTTGGCTGACACCATTTGTACTCCATGCCACCAAAGGCTCAGGTTGGCTCAGGAGGTCTTGTCAAAGCAGGCCTCCCTATGATTCAGGAACTGAGAAGTGCGTTGTTGAAACTACTGTGCCAGTGAGCTCGACTCTATAACACTAGGAGAGTTTGCAAAGCTGCCTCTGACTTACATAAGCTGTGCCAGAATGCACGTCAGAAAATAAGGAGACATGTTGCAGAATAGTTATTTAACTGTGCAAAAAAGTGTTACATTTGTTTAACTATGTAAAGATGTGCTGCATTTGTTTAATTATGTAAAGATGTGTTTCTGTTGTACCTTGACTGCCTAAGGCACCCTGATTGGTCTAATAAAAAGCTGAACAGTCGCTGGGCAGTGGTGGTGCACGCCTTTAATCCCAGCACTCGGGAGGCAGAGGCAGGCGGATCTCTGTGAGTTCGAGGCCAGCCTGGGCTACCAAGTGAGCTCCAGGAAAGGTGCAAAGCTACACAAAGAAACCCTGTCTCAAAAAACCAAAAAAAAAAAAAAAAAAAAAAAAAAAAAAAAAAAAAAAAAAAAAAAGCTGAACAGCCAATAGCGAGGGAGGAGGTATAAGTGAAACTTCTGGGCAAGGAGAGTAAATAGGAGGAGGAATTTAGGCTCAGGGAAGGAAGAAAAAGAGACACCAGGGAGATTCCAGGAGCCAGACAGACGGACATGGAGGAAGCAGGAAAGTAGGACATACAGAAGGAACGAAAGGAAAAAAAAAGCCCTGAGGCAAAACGTAGATGAATGGAAAAGGTTAAGTTAAAAGAGCTAGTGGGACAAGCCTAAGCTAAGGCCAAGCATTCATAATTAATAATAAGTCTCCCATGTCTTTATTTGAGATCTGGTTGGTGAACCAAAGAAAATTCCAACTACAAATGGCACCTGCTATGGGCCACAGGAATATATCATAAGAACTCAGCTGGTTATGGCAAAGCCACTACCTGAAGGGATCAAGGAATTCCTTCAGAGGAAGCCAAATCTCAGGGAATATTTGGTGCTATTTGGCATGTTATAAATCAGCTGTCTTCTGTTATGAAAATCCTGTGTCCCTTCATAGCTTTCCCAATTGAGTTTTCCCTAAGAATTGCTAACAGTGTGGACTGATCACTCCTTGGACATAAACATTCAAGGTATTTGGAAAACAGCCTCAGGAAAGGCTTCCTTCCCTCAGGCCCATCCGTTTCTCCCCTTTCAGCACTGAAATCAGATATCTCCCTTAGCCACATTCAAGAATTAACAGAAATAACAGTCCAGACCACTACATGCTAGTCTCCTGAATTAAGGTAAATTCCACAAGGAGACACCACCTAGGCCAGATGGACCTTAAGTAATAGCTTAGCACAATTTATCTCAGATCCTCCTTTCTTAACATTATAGACTCCTAACTTATTACCTAACCACTTCTAGGAATGTAGACTGAGCACATAAATTCCCTTTTTGATATACTAACCAATCATTAGCTCTCAACTGACTTCCTTCTTTAACCACTCCATTTTCAGGTCATAAAAGAAAGCCTGACAGTCACTGCCTGAGAAAAATTCTTACCTGCCTTTATGACCCTGCAAGAATTCAGGCCCGAGGGGGTGGATTGCTATGGCTTGGTTTTATAACTGTAAATCGGGGAGATGGGAGAGGAGGAATAAACCAATGGAATAAGCTCGTTGTGCTGAGATTCTTTTTCCCCAAAATAGTTCTTGCCGTTTGTAGTTTCTCTCCTGAGTCCCTGGGAAGTGTATTATTAAGGCTGGTCCTTTAATAATATACAAGAGGCGCCCAACATGGAGCCCAAATTTCCACATAGGACCTGAGAAAGCTGGAAAAAACAACCAAACAAAAGAATGGATGCAGCTCCTTTAAGAGGTACTGCTGTGCAGCAGAGCACTTGAGCACTCAGCATGCTAAGTAGAAACAGAAAGCTAAGTAAAAACTCCTGCTATATTGCAGGCACCAACTTCCTAGAGCTGGGGCAGTTAAATGCAGCTCCTAATTAAACACAGCTCTCAGGCAGGCGGATGAACTTAAGGCTCAGCTCTCACATACTCGAGGAGGGGGCAGGTGCCAACCACCAGAGCCACATGGCAGAGGGCCTGGCTGCCACTTAGCAGTTTAAAGTTTGGCTGAGAATGCTACAGGTGCACAGTAAAACAGGTCCAGACTGAAAAAAAAAAAAACTTTAAACAGGTTACAGTGTGTGTAGTTGGTTAAGAAAGAAAAGAAAATGGGTATAGACAGTCATAGGAAAAAATAAATAGTTTTAAAAATAATTAATAATAATATTAAATAAATAGTTTTAAAAATAATTAGTACAGTTTTTAAAGAAAGAGTAAAGTAATATAAAAAAATAAGTCATGTAAAGATGGGAAATACACAGGGAGTCTGGATCCTGTACAGAGCTTTGTTGACTTTGAATTTTTGGAATGCTGATGAGCAAATGATAGCTGCTGAGAAACACGGGATTATAAAAGGAATTGCTGAATTAAACTAGCCTAGATACTTTAGGGATGTCTTAACTTTAAAATGGAATTCAGAAAATGTATTGTGTTTGGAGAGAGGTTATGCTTTTGTTTCCACAGGAAATGAAAGGCTGGGAATTCCTTCAAAATTAATAGAGACCAGATTTGATTGGGGGAGACCCCTTGAAAATCTTGGCTACAGATATAAAGAAATAAACCTAGAAAAACTACAAGACAGGTGACATATATGCTGATCCCTTGGCATGGGAACAGCTCCAAGACTGGATGAGACATGACAAATCTTGGTTACAGAGTCCTCATGACTCACTATTTACATGCCATCCTTTCATATGTCATGGATAGAGGTTTGATTATACAATCCCAACAAACATAAAGTTGACAGATGTCTTTTACCTGCTCAAACATAAAACAAAAAAAATCATCTTTGTCTGGCTTGTATACAAAGCACAGTTCATACTTGTGTTAATGCAGATATGTATGTTATCTTTGAAAGTTTGTGTGTTTTTAGAGCAAGGTGACCAGACACCAATGAAAATAGATGGCCTAGGTGATCCAGCCTTTCAGAGTGCCTCTGTTGCAGTTTCCTCAGAGTTCTGTGTTCAGAACAACTTCAAGGCTGCTAGCTGAGACATTCCAGCCTCACAGATTATTCTAGCCAGAACTTCAGATAAGCCTTGCACTTTCCCATTACACAGAGACTGGACAACAAATGCTATAGCTAGTTTTCTTAGGACTTGAACATTATCTCAATTTTCTCAGGGTCCCCTGGGGATGCTGTTGCGCCCAGACAAAGAAGCAGTCTAGAGAATACAATGCCCACATTCCCAAGAATGTGGGAATGAGTGGTTTTTGGCCATTTGGTGGGTTATGAATGTTTGTCATCATTTAGTGGGGAATATAGGATAAAAAGCAACTATTAATCTCCAATATTTTACATTGGTATAGATTTTTGTATATTGATACAAATTTAAGGTTATTTTTGTTATACTGTATACATGTTCTATTCTTGTTTAAGGTATTGTACCTCTACAGTTCATTTAAAAATGTAATATAAAGTTCTAGTACTTGAAAGCTATTATTACAAACTGTTTAGGATAATTAAGAAATACAGGTTAGTAGTTAATCATCTATAATAATCAAACTTGTAGTCATATTAGGTATGTTTTCAAGATCAAACAGAGATATTATAGATAGATAGGTGATCTTCAAATGCTTCAGAGACCTACAGAATATGGCATTTAAAATGTTTAATAACCTAAAGCTTTTCACGACAGTGAGACATGTCTGCTCCTGGCAGCACCAATCTACTTCATAAAGGGATGATGGGCATCAAAGAACCTCCATATGGAGTTCACTTCATTGTGGCAAAATTATCCATTTGGGGAAGAAACTATCCTTGCCTTGACTGTTGATAGTATACTGTACAAACTGGACAAGCAGGACACAAAGGAAAAAGACTGCCAAACTTTACCAAGACAAAGTGAGACAGTCCTTCAAAATTCCTACTTCACAGAAAAGTCTGTCAGATATTCTAGGCCTGTAGGCTGAAGATGAATGCCCCAGTGGTGCAGAGGAACTTTGAGTGACTGTCCAGGCAGCCAGCTGTTTCTGTCACTTCTGTAGTTTTGGAAGTTGCTTGCTATGCACTTCCTGTTTACTCAGGTAACATTATATCCTTCTCGGGTCTTTGATGGGGTTGAAGATGAGATAGTTATAGTTACAGTTTTCCTTGTTACCAAATTCAGAAAAGAAACTTACATAAAAAGACGTAAAGTTTATAAGGTTGAGAAACATAAAAGTTTAAATTTTTTTATCTAAGAAAATGTTTTGAGGTCTAAAAAGATAATTTTGGGTTAGTAATATAAGGTAGGATAGAAAGTAAATTAGATACACAAGCCAGGCAGTGGCACTCGGGAGGCAGAGGCAGGCGGATCTCTGTGAGTTGGAGGCCAGTCTGATCTAGAGAGAGAGAGATCCAGGACAGGCACCAAAACTACACAGAGAAACCCTGTCTCAAAAAACAAAAACAAAACAAAACAAACTAAAAAAAATTAGGTACACAACTTTGGACTCATCAAGATAGGAGAGATAATGGAGTATTTTCTCTGAATTTGCCAAATGCAAATGCACTGGATATTGTAAATGTAATTTTTTTTTTTTTTTTGGTTTTTCGAGACAGGGTTTCTCTGTGTAGCTTTGCGCCTTTCCTGGAGCTCACTTGGTAGCCCAGGCTGGCCTCGAACTCACAGAGATCCGCCTGCCTCTGCCTCCCAAGTGCTGGGATTAAAGGCGTGCGCCACCAACGCCCGGCTGTAAATGTAATTCTTACTTGATAATTGTTTTTATTGTATATAGTCTTACTATGTTAAGGCTAAAACCTTTCTTTTTATTTAGACAAAAAGGGAAATGTGGAATATTGGTTAAACTATGCAAGGATGTGTTGCATTTGTTTAATTATGTAAAGATGTGTTGCTCTTTTACCTTACCCACCTAAGGCACCTAATTGCTCTAATAAGAAGCTGAATGGCCAATAGTGAGAGAGGGGGTATAGGCAGAACTTCTGGGCAGGGGGAGTAAGTAGGAGGAGGAATTTAGGCTGGAGGAAGAAAGAAAAGGAGACACCAGGGAGATGCCAGTGGCCAGCCAGCCAGACATGAAGGAAGCAAGAAGCTAGGACATAGAGAATGAAAGAAAGGTAGAAAAGCCCCAAGGCAAAATGTAGATGAAAAGAAGCAGGTTAAATTAAGTTAAAAGAGTTAGTGGGTCAAGCCTAAGCTGAGGCTGAGCTTTCATAATTAACAATAAGTCTCCATATCTTTATTTGGGATCTGGTTGGTGGCCCAAAGAAAATTCCAACTACAGAGATAGGCAAACCAGTAAGCAGCATTCCTCCATGGTGTCTGCTTTAGTTCCTGCCTCTAATTCCCACTCTGACTTCTCTTCATGATGGACTATAAGCTATAAGATAAAATAAACCCAGAGACCAATAAGCAGCCTGGCGCCATAAGGCCTCAGAACATGGAGAACAGCTAAAGCTCTGCCCCAGGACCTTTGCCCGGGGCAGGCAAAGATCAACCTTTGAGCCACAGGCACCAGGCAGTCAGGCACCAGTATGGTGAGTGAGAATATGGTGGGGAAATGGAAGAGAGCGGGAGGCAGACAGGTTCATGTGCTGGGGAGAAAGGCATATCTGAAGTCAAGAGCACTGACAGGACTCTCCTGAGACCTAGATGGGGTGCAGGGAGCTATCCTGGGACAGCCAAGTAGCCCTCTGGCACCCTCTGCTGGGCAGACCAGTGAGTGCGGGTGGTTCTGGGCCATTAGCTAGGATAAGGCTGCTCAGCTACAGTCCCTGTAGCACTCACTGGTCTGCCCAGCAGAGGGTGCCAAAGGGC
>CABHPR010078806.1:0-11329 GCA_902168415.1 Peromyscus melanophrys
AAAAGGTTAGTAGAATTTAATTCTTCACCGGAAAATTGTGGGTAAGTGCTGGTTTCTTCTCTATTTCTCTGTATAAAATATCTCAACCCAAAGCTTTCTCTTCAAAATAATTTCTGATCCTGTGTTTTCAAAAAGCAGTGTCCACAGCAGCGAATCCCCATAACATTAGGTCCCCACCGGAGTGGGTCCCCACAGCATCAGAGTGTCCACAGCAGCACGTCCCCCAGTGCTAATATTGGCCTCTTATTTCTTCTAGTCTTCTGGATTTCTTCTAATTATCATTTATTTGACATCATTCAGGGATGACTCATATTTGCTAATGTCTTACCTAAGATCAGCTCACTTCGGCTTAACAAATGCTTATTGAACGAGAACTATGGGCTCACTGTGGGCTGGGTGCACAGGGTTATCGAGATGAAAAAGACACGATGTATCTATTCGTGTGGGAATAATGATCCTTTCTCTAAGACTTTCATGAAGCAGGAAACATTTTTACATTGATGTTAAGCTTTAAATAAAATACTTCTCACTCATCAGCTACATGCATGGCTTCCATCCTCCTGAAGCCTTCCCACGGGATTATTATTTTAAGTACTGTCTTTGCTAGATGAGATAACCTTCAAAGGCAATTGTAATGGTTCTCTCTTACTGGAGTAGCTGTAAACCAATAAAAGACTGAAGAGAGGGGCTGCAGAGGTGACCCAGGGGTTAGAAACACTGGCTGCTCTTTCAGAGGACCCATGTCTGGTTCCTAGCGCTCACATTGTGGTTCAGCACCCTTTATTCCAGTTCAAGGAGATCTCACGCCCTCTTCTGGTCTCTGCAGGCACTGCCTAATCTGATACATGTACACACAGATGGACAAACAACCAAACAAAAGATAAAAATAAGTAAATCATGAGGCAATAAAAGAGAAAGATGGAAGAGGCCACACTATCAAGAAAAAGATAACAATTCACACTGAAAAATGATAATTACATTTCTTAGCAAAGGACTCCTATGAGCTTGTACCAATTTCAGCATTTTACCCCTCTCCACTAGTTGTGAACTTCGAGTCAGCATACTTACTGTGTCCAGAACAAACTCCTTAAGGTGTCTACAAAGGAGCTAAACGGAAATGCTTGATAGACACTGTAGCTAAGTGCAGGATAAAATGGAGGTGTGGAGCAGGTACCCAAGGTCTCAGTATTGAGGGACAGGGTTGACAAGGGCCTAAGGAAACAGCAGAAGGCATCTGAAAGAGGGCAAGAGACTCAGGGCCTTCAAAGTGAGAGGGTCTTGGGCACACAGAAAGAGCATCTGTCTTACTGTGTCCCTGCTTGGACTGTCTGGGGGCTGTCAGACCCCAACTGCAGCGTGGTAGCATAGGGCCACCTACCCTGACACACATTTTAAAAACTGTTGTCACAGGACTCTTGGCCTCCAGCATCCACCTTTCCTTAAGTCCCCAGCAAGCCCGCCATCATTTACTAGTTTTCCAGCTGAAACAGAGCATTTTCTCTTGGTAGAGCAAATTGCTTCCCTGCCAACCAGCTCAGAAGGAGCATACACCTTCTAACCCATCAGGCCCTTGGTATTGGGCACAACCTATGGGAGTCTGTGGGAGTCCATCTCCGACCTTTCCCACCATCGAAGGGTTCTGAGGTGGAGGAGAGAGGGATACGAAAATATCAGATAGAGAGACCTTGATGATGAGAAGGAAGACAGAGACACAGGATAGCTTCGGGAGGGCCTGGGTCAATACCCAACAGCTGCTTCATTTATTCAAAAGGGCTTTTTATAATATGCCAAGGGGAGAGGCAAAAGACCTCCCCCTTGCAAGACTAAAGCACACTGCACCGCCAAGTGTAGACTTCCAAACACCTGATCACCACGCCCATGGCTAAATCATCTCCTCATGCAGCCCTGCTGGGTAAAGCAAGCTCAGATTCTCTGACCCTGAGTAATTTGAGCTCCCACAACAACCCCCTCTGCCTCATCTACAGACACTTCTCGACATGCCCAGTTTTTCTTCTGCATATCCTCTGATGCCCTTCAAGAGCACCCCCACCCCACTCCCCATCTCATTAAGAGAGGTCCATCTGTGGTGTTTCTCTCCCTCAGTTTCCCTCCTTTCCACTTAGGATGTGTTCTTTCATCCATTATTCTTTGTGGCAGGCAGACTCTAAAATAGCTCCAAACTGTTCTGCCTCCTGTGTTTTATCTGCACCTTTGTGGAAATTCTTCCTCTTAGTGTGTGTGTGTGTCGGGGGAGGGGGGGAGGGGGAGGGGGAGGGAAGCGGGAGGCTGTGTCCTATCTTGTGTCTTTACTAGAAAATGGCACAGGCGATGTCTGTCTAGTTCAGATCTTAAGTGTCCACTCCAGTTTCCTTTCTTTTGTTGTGATAAGAAATCTGGACCACAAGCAACTTGGGGAGGAAAAGGTTTATTTGGCTTACACGCCCAGGTGACAGTCCATTGCTGTGGGATGATCTGTATGACAAATGTGTTGCTAATAAAACACTGATTGGCCAGTGGTCAGGCAGGAAGAAATATAGGCGGGACAAGAAAGAGAGAATTCTGGGAAGTGGAAGGCTGAGGAGACACTGCCAGCCGCCACCATGACAAACAGCATGTGAAGATGCCGGTAAGCCACAAGCCATGTGGCAAGGTATAGATTTATAGAAATGGATTAATTTAAGATATAAGAACAGTTAGCAAGAAGCCTGCCACGGCCATACAGTTTGTAAGCAATATAAGTCTCTGTGTTTACTTGGTTGGGTCTGAGCGGCTGTGGGACTGGCGGGTGAGAGAGATTTGTCCTGACTGTGGGCCAGGCAGGAAAACTCTAGCTACAGTCCATCACCGAGGGAATTTGGGACGGGAGCTTGAAGAGGAAACCATAGAAGAGAACACTGCTCGCTGGTTCACTTGCAAGCTCATGCTTAACAAGCTTTCTTATTCATCCAGGACCACCTAACAGGGAATGGTGCCACCCATAGTGAGCAGGACCCTCCTACATCAATTAATAATCAAGACCACCCCCCACATACATGCCCTTAGGCCAATCTGATCTGGGCAGTCCCCCAAATGAGTCCCTTCTGAGATGAGTCTAGGCTGAGTGAAGCAGACAATGAAAGCTAATTAGAACAATGTCTCGGGCTGGAGAGATGGCTCAGAGGTTAAGAGCACTGACTGCTCTTCCAGAGGTCCTGAGTTCAATTCCCAGCAACCACATGGTGGCTCACAACCATCTGTAATGAGATCTGGTGCCCTCTTCTGGCCTGCAGTCATACATGCTGTATACATAATAAATAAATAAATCTTTAAAGCCGGGCAGTGTTGGTGCACGCCTTTAATCCCAGCACTCGGGAGGCAGAGGCAGGCAGATCTCTGTGAGCTCAAGGCTAGCCTGGTCTATAAAGCAAACTAAAAAAAAAAAAAAAGAACAATGTCTCCATACGTCCAAGGCTTTGTCCTCCCTCTGTACGATTAGGAGATGATGGAGTTTTAAGGAGTGGCAGGTAAACTGAAAGGGACTGAAGGCCCTGGTCTCTTCCACTCTCTCTATATTCCAGTCATGAGCTGAGTGGCTTTTTACTCCACACACACTCACCACAAACCCAAAAGCAACAGGGCCAGCCCAACCATGTGCTGAAAACTACCAACCGTGAGCCAGACAGTTACAAACCTTTTCTTTTTCTAAGTCGCTATTTCTTAGATACTTGTTTCAGTAACAGAAAGGTAAGATAATGTTACTCCTGGGGTTTTATTACCAAAGATTGTGACTTTCCTTGTGTTAGCCACTTCATCCCTTCTGTCCTTGGCTGGCTTTGATGAAATAAGCTCATAGGGAGGACCAGACAGCAAGGAATTAGGAACAGTGCGGCTAACCGCAGCAGGGGGTAAGCCCCTTAGGCTAATAACCCAGAGATCGGACTCTGCTGAGAACTGTGTGAGCTCAGCAGGGGATCCTTCCCAGACTGGTCCTCAGATGAGGACCCTGCAGATGATCCTTGTTCAGAGACCCCCCTCACTGTGACCTTGTGACACACAGCAAGGCCCTGCTCTGCTGTGCCCAGGTTCCCAACCCACGGGGACAGTGAGTAATAACTGTGTGTTGTTTTCAGCTGCCACATTTGTGACGAGTGTGTTACACAGCAGTGGTAACCAATGAATCCCTCTTAAATTTCTCAAAACAACCAATATCTTGTCAACTCCTTTCCAGCTCCCGAGCTGATCCACACTTGCTGATAACCACGCTCCTCTCTCTTTCGGGTTACTTCTTCACATCTGGGTTATGTAGATCTACTGCCTTGGCCATGCTGGACCTGCATCCCTGTGATGGAGGGCAGTGCTGACCACCTCGCTGTTATCCGTGGCCACTGAGCTGTGATCCTTTGTGCTGGTTCTCCCCAGATCATCCACCTTCTTCCCCTCTTGGGCCACTAGTTCACACCTCTTCCTCCTCCTCACATCTCCAGTACCCTTCGCCCATCTCATCTTTCAGCTGATGAATTTGCTTTGTCTTTCCCAAGGGTCAGGGGTGGGTAACCAGCAGAAACAAGTGCCCATCCTGTACTTGCAAACTAATCGGCACCTATATCTGGTCCCCCCCCACTTGCCCCCAGACACATTTCTCTTAACTAAGTGTTGGAACCTTACTGAGTGAGTGCACTCTCCACCTGTGCACGAGACCCTTAGCCTTCACAGAGCTGAGTCCGTAGCACCAGAACATGCTATGATTCCTGCAACTTGAGTTTGTCTCTCTAATGGGTTCTTTCCGTCAAGACAGACCAGGATCCTGGGGGCAGGGGAGGGGGGGTAGACTCTGTTGGACTCCTCTTCCTCTCTTGCTTGGGGCCACTCCATGTCCCTGTCTCCTTTGGAACAGAATTCCTCCACCATCTACCATTTCTCTCTTGAAAGTCTCTTGACTCCCCTTTGGTCAGTCTTCTCCACCACTCTCCACACTGCTCTTCTCAGACCAATGACCTCCCGTGGCTACATCCAGCAGAGAACTCTCAGTCCACCTGCCTTGACTCAGCAGAGAAGTTCCTCCTTAGAACCCTTTCTTCCCTTATCTTGGGGACACCGCTGACCTCTGGTTCACCCCCATGACTTCTTCCTCATTCTCCTTCACTAGTTGCTCTTTCTCAGCCTGGCTTTCCTGCCAGGAGCCCGGGGCCCAGTCCTCGGGATCCCTCTCTCCCTGTACTTCCTCCAGATGACCCAGCCCCTTCTCACAGCTTCAACAGCACCCATGTGCTGAGAGCTTCTGTGTTAAGTGTCCGGCCTGGGTGGCTCCCAGGCCGTGTGCTCCAAGCACTACTCACCACCTGCATTTGGATGTCTGGGGATATTTCAAAATCAGCATGACTAAAACCGAACTGACTTCTACCCAGTGCTGCTTCTCTTGAGGGCCTTGCCCTTCACAACTCCATCTTCCCTGTGCTTAATGTCAGTATCATGAACTTATCCTGGGTCCCTTGTCTCACATGCCATAATAAGTCCATGACCTCATTATGTTGGTTTTACACTTGCAAAATAAATTCAGGGTCTATCCTTGTCTTAGCTGGGGATTCTATTGCTGTGAAGAGACACTATGACCATGGCAACTCTTATAAAGGAAAACATTTAATTGAGGTGGCAGCTTACAGTTTCAGAGGTTCAGTCCATTATCATTGTGCTGGGACATGGCGGCATGCAGGTGGACATGGTGCTGGAGAAGTAGCTGAGAGTCTTACATTTTGCAGGCAACAGGAAGTGGTCTATGACACTGGGCAATATCTTGAGTATATATGAGACCTCAAAGCCCGTCTCCACAGTGACACACTTCTTCCAACAAGACCACACCTACTCCAGCAAGGCCACATCTCCCAATAGTGCCGCTCCCTTTCGGGATCATTTTCTTCCAAACCACCACAATCCTGCCCTCATCTCTCCACTGCCGCTATGCCAGCCCAGGCCACCTGTCACCCATCACTTCAGTAACTTTCCTTCTGTCCTCCTAGCCCCTGCCCTAGCCCTTAATCAGTCTGCTCCCAACACAGACCCCAGACTGGTCAGTTTAAGGGATAAGTTATATTACTCGCCTAATCAAACTTTAGAAGCTTCCCCTCCAAACCACTTGCAATAAAAGCCGGCATCTGCCGTAGCCTGTGGTAAAGCTTCGCATGGTCTGTCCCCCACGCCCATCACTACTCTCTGAACTCTTCCACCACTGACCCCCTGGCCCATTCTGTTCCTGCCACAGCTGCCTCCTATTCTTCCTCCAAACACAGGGATGCTTCTGCCATTCTGTTTGCATCCTTCTCCCAGCGTTCACAGACAGCCTGCCCCTTCCCAAGCCTTATGCCCGAGTGTAAGTTCTCAGCAAGCTGACCCTAACTTGCCCTGTTGAGAATGGCCACCCAGTCTTCAGGGACAACTATGTGTTAGCACCTGTCCTGGGCAAGGAAACTCAAGTTTGATATGGTCCAGTCAGATCCCAGAGCTGTGAAGTGTCCGTCAGCGTAGGCTGAGCTGCCTAAGAATCTGGCCACAGTTCTGAGCTCTTGACACACCTTCCAGGGACTCGGCCTGACTTGGCTGAGGGGGATAGGGCTGAGGGAATGAAGCAAACACAGACACAGACAGGGAACAGAAATGCTAGGAATTGGGTGGACTAGGCTCTTAGGCGGAGAAACCGCAGCTGCAGCCCCACCCCCATTCCGGAAGCTCACTGTGTTTGCTGTACAGAGTTGAACAAGGAGGTTACAACAAACAGACAAACAAAAAGCAAGGCTCATGGCACACAGCTGGATCAGGGAGGAAATTTAGCCAACCTTGGGAGGAGCAGTCTCTGTAGGGGTCAGTCTTCAGGACATTAACATCTGGGGGAGAAATCTACGGTGGCCATTTCCTGCATGTGCTACCAACATCCGCACTCAGACCCTCAAGAAAGTCTTTGCCATCCCCGCCCCCCTCAGCCTCACACCCCAGGGGCTTCACCATTTCTGCGTGGGTCTGAGGGTATCCTTGACGAGGCCATGCCCATGTCAACAGCACTCAGAGCTTCCTCTGCTCCCTACACAAAAAGCTTGGAAACCGGTGACTGTTACAAAGGTTTAGCTCTTATGCCAATGACGTTTCTCCCATGAACCAGCCCTGCCTCTGTGCCAAGCCGTCCTTTGGCCAGAGCCCAAACTGAGGCTCTAAGAGCCTCTGAATGTGACAGTTCACTGGCTATCAGAGAACATAGGAAAGAGAACACGAGACAAGCAAAGGCGTCTCTCAAAAACTTCTACTTGGCAGAGACAAGTATCGCTTCTCCCAATTTATTAGCCAAAGTAGGTCATGTGACCACCCTAGTATTAACGAACAGCAAAAATATAACGTTCTCTCAGGGAGACAGTAAATATTTAACAATAACACACTCCACTGACAGCTCTTACCTGGGATTTTTAACCCCATCTGTCTCTGGAGCTTAAAAACTTAGCTATACATATATATTTTTAACCCTATCAGCAGGAATTCACACAATACTGAGTAACCTCTTATTTTTATTCTATCTGTATTGGATCTCTTGCTATACGGGTTCATTTAGACTTAGGCTTAGTGTTGCTTCAAGGCTACAGAGGTTTATACAGAACAGCAGTTCCCAACCTTCCTAATGCTGTGACCCTCTACTACAGTTCCTCATCTTTGTTTGTTGGTTGGTTGGTTCTTCAAGACAGGGTTTCTCTGTGTAACAGTCCTGGCTGTCCTGGATCTCACTCTGTAGACCAGGCTGGCCTCGAACTCACAGAGATCTACCTACCTCTGCCCCCCAGAGTGCTGCAATTAAAGGTGTGCACCACCACTGCCTGGTAGTTCCTGATCTTGTGATGATCCCCAACCATAAAATTATTTTTGCTGCTACTCCATAACTGTAATTTTGCTACCGTTCTGATCATAATGTAAATATTTTTGGAGATAGAGGTTTGCCAATGGGGTCACAACCCATAGGTTGAGAACCACTGATATGGAACATTCCCCTTCTGCCTGCTGAGATCCAACCCAGCACCTCCCCCTCCCCATGCTCCTCAGCACTTTGGTATTGAGTTTACGTGTGACAATTAGCACACACGTGCCGTGTCTTGGAGTTACTTGTAGACACACCTGTTTCCTTCACTCACTGATGAACATCTTCCAGTACAAATCCTATCTACGCACAGAGAAGGATTTTTCTCGGCCCTGGTCCTGGTGTGCTCATGTAGATAAGACATTGTCCGTTGGCCTTGCAGTTGGTAATTATCTCCTTTGTCACCTCCCTGCCAAGACTAGGCCTCTGGCAACAGTTACGTCTGGTGATCGCGTCTACATTCACCCGGAACTTACCGGCTAAAGGCTTGTTCGAGTATGTCTGCCATCCTAAGCAAGGCATGGTGGGGCACATCTTTAGTCCCAGCACTTGGGAGGCAGAGGCAGGAGGATCTCTGGGTTTCAGAGGCCAGCCTGGTCTACAGAGCGAGTACTAGGACAGCCAAGACTACACAGAGAAACCCCGTCTTGGAAAAAACAAAACAAAACAAAACCCAAACACAAATCTGCTTTTCTATACTCACTAAAATGACAGGGTACCAACAACATGAAAAAAAGCAAAATGGTATTAATTGCTGTCTTCTTGTTCCTCAGAGGAAGATTATCGCAGAATAAACAAACCAGATAGAAGAACTCTTCTGAACGCATGTCATCATCGTGTGTCCCCTCCCCACTGTGTAAAAGTCCCTGAATGAGTGAGTAGCTCATCTCTTTCAGAACAGAGCTGTTGAAATGATGGTGAGGGCTGAAGCCTGGGGTGATGCCATGGTGCTTATTTTGGGAGGGTGGGCTTCCGTGTGCCCCCTGAGACAAGAACACTCTCAGGTGAAAAGCTCCTTTTCATGTGCTCAGCATTTACTCACTTAAAAATGTTATTTGTATTTATGTGTATGAGTGTTTGCCTGCATGTGTTTGCGTGCTCCACAGGCGTGGCTGGCGCTTGCAGAGGCCAGGAGAGGGCATCAGACCCCTGGAGCTGGAATTACAGGCCGTTGAGAGCCCAATGTGGGTGCTGGACCTGAACCAGGTCCTCTACCAGAAAAGCCAGTGCTGCTAAAGGCTGAGCCTTCTCGCCAGCCCTAGAATTTTTGTTTTGAAGAGTGCCACCACAGCGGGCAACCCAAGATTGCAAGAAAGCCCATCTCTGCTGTAAAGGCCATGGCCATCGGGAAGAAAAGCTACTTCCTAATCAGGCTGCTGCGGGTTCTGTGGCACTGGGCAGATCCACCTGGAGACCCGCACTTTGGTCTTGTTAACACGCAGTCACGTCACTAACAGCAGTCACCAGTGAACTTGCATGAGCTCTTGTGTATGCAGCATTCACAGCTATTCCCAGGGAGACACTGAAGACAAATGTTGCATCCTCCTTTGTCCCAAAGCCAGCTCTGTTCCCAGGAGGTGCTTTGGGAGAGTAGATGTGAGTGAAGCCAAAAACTAAGCAAGCAGAACAGCTTTCGCAAGTGCAATGTGTGTGTACTGGTAGCCCACTGGGCTCGCCCCTACCCCTTGGCCCCTCGGTAGCACAGACAGATTTCCGCCCTAGCCCCATGATGCTGTGTAATGAGGCTCTGGCCTCAGCGCAGAGGCTGCTCCTGCTGTGGGGACCCAGGCTGGGGTGTGAAACCGGCACTTGGTCTGGCCACAGGGACCGTTATCGCTGCTCACCACGCCACTTCCCGTCACACACATCCTGTGCCAATGCTGTGTCAAGACCATCTTGCAATTTTCAAGTGTCTCAGCGTCATTTCCCAAGCCACAACATTTGCTCATGCTGTGAAGTGGCCTGCAAAATTTCCCTTGGGTTTATTGGGACCACACTCCCAGAGAAGGAAGCAAAGGCAGTTATTTTCTTGGGGACCTAAAGACAGCTCGACTTTCCTGCGAAGCCCCAGTTGGTGCAAACTGGACCAGGTCTCGCGTGTTTATCTAAGTAGAGATCCGCTAAGCAGGCAGCAACAAGAGGAAGTCTAATCAAACAAAAACTACAGGCCAGGGAGATTACTCGCTGTCTAAAAGTACTTGCTGGTGAGCCTAGTGATCTGCACCGTTTCCCTAGAGCCCATGTGAAAAGCTAGAAGCATGGCCCACATTTGTCATCCCTGGCTCCCACCTTGAGCAGGGAGGCAGGGGCTCACTGGATAACAAATCTGGGGTCCAGTGAGCAGCATCAGGAACAAGAGAGGGCCTACTTCAAAAGGTGAAAGGCGAGGACCTGCTCCTGAAAATTGTCCTCTGACCTCCCTGTGTGTACCATGGCACACACACATCCACACTACACACACACACACACACACACACACACACACACACACACACACACACAAATAAATAAACTAAACATTAAATATATCTGCCTGCATATTCTATAAGTAAATAAATAGATATTATCATCCCTAGCCTCACAGTTTTGCTTCAGATGCTTTTCTGTGACCATTCCTTCTCTGTACTAGGGAGGCAGCAGGGGTGCAGGGAGCTGGGCTCTGCACAGGCAGTGGTACAACCCCTCCCTGTAAATAATACAGCTGACAAGATTCCTCTGGCCTTTTCCGGTCCTGCTTGCTTACATCATCCAACTTGGATTTAAATGGCCAATGGAGCCACATCCTCCTGGACTTAAACCCCCAGGTTAGCCACCTTGCCAGCCAGCCTGTATTTTCTGAAAGGTAGGTGACAGAGCTTTGGAGCCAATGGCTGCCAGCATTCAGCAGCTTCTGCAGTCCTGTGGATTCACTGTCACAGAGAGAGGGAAACGGTAGACATATAAGAGACGTGGCAATGTGTAGCGGTGACCGCGTGCCTGGGCAGTGAATTGTGTGGTATTAGCCGTCCAATGGCTTAGGCATACAGGAAGAAAAAAAACATTGCATATTCTTTACCCCCTCCCAGTCAGCAAATAGAGTATAGAGTCAAACCCAGTGGCCAGCTGATAGAATAGTTCCAGCTTAAAGGAAAAACAAAAAAACAAAAAACCAGAAATAAAATCATGGATAGTAAACCTCTGGGAACCGCAGCCATTCCCGTTCATTTTGAGGAAACGTTAGCTACATCTTTAGGGCTGTCAAATGTGACATGTCAAGCTGAGTTTAATTCCATGGTGCTGGGCATCGAATGTTTATTTTACACTTTTAAAACTATTAGCTAAGCTGTTGTTAAGATGCCACTGTTTTTCCAAAGAACTCTAGCCAGGAAGGGGCTGTAAGAGAAAGTGGTCGAGGAAGGTAAGAGGGCTGACGTAAGCTGCTGGAATCACGTCATGAGAGGATTTTAATTAAGTGAGTGTAAAAGC